>BMAV01021684.1:104555-184043 GCA_019973955.1 Trichonephila inaurata madagascariensis
CGGACCCTTGTGTGCGCCACTGGCTATAATACTTAACAACTTGATTAAAATTAAGCTCTGTTTAATATTCTATAAAAATTATTTAAGTTCAAAATTCAAAATCAGATATATGAATAAATGTTTAAAATTTTAATATTATTGCTATTTTATATTTCAATATACCACAATATAAGACTGAGAAACTTTGTGGAGCAAGAAAAATAGAATAAATGAATATAAATTAGAACAAGGAAAAGTATTTGACCCGATAAACGAATATATAAATTGTTATAAACAATGGAAATAATATTTGTTTATATAAATTGGCTTCACTATTAAAAAACTTGCGAATTCTGCATTGTTCTTGAAATGTAGATGTATTTTAAAAAACATTTCAGTTTTCTAAAATTGCTTTTTGTCATGAAAATTTATATATATGTAACTTCTGATTCTTTTATATTGTGCATTAATGATAAAAAGTGTTTTAAAGGTTTTTTGATTGGTTAAAATAATAGTACTTTGAAGAACTACGGAATTATATCTTCTGTGCATTGCTAAACAGATAGTATTTAGTTACGAGTATATATTTAATGACCTCATTTCGACAAATTTACATTTTATTTATTTAAAATATCGAAGTTTTTCAACTCCTAGTCTTTTTAATCGTTCAGTTTTGGAATATAGTTTAGATTGCTTTAAAGTTGTTATTTTTCCACAGTAATTAATACAATTCTATTGTTCGATAAAATTGTGAAATTATATGTATAAAGGAAAATTTTTAGACAATGAAAAATTAGATTATTGTTAATATGTATTTGTAAGGAAATAAAATTAACATTATAATATTTATTCCGTTTATAGCACACAGTTAAATTATCTGTATTAATCTATTTTATGCATTTAACTGAGAGTTGAAATATTTTCTTGAAACATTTAAACATAAGGATAGAAATAAAAATTATCAGAGGTTAAACAAATGAGAAATTTAGACAAAACTCACGATTATAATGGAGACATAGATTGAAATATAATTAGATTTTATATCTTAACTTCTCATCTGTATTTTGTCAAAAATCTGTTTTACATTAATCGAAATCTGACCGCATGCTGTCAATCAATTCAACTCAAAAAATATATTTTACTAATCATTGAGAAGAACATGCTACCTATAACTAAATTTTAGCTGTTTTTAATAAAACTGTAGGAGCGCTTAGAGGAGTATTTTTACAAAATAGTTGCACGCAGACTCAAATTGTATTTAAACTCGAAAGTTATCATCTTTAAATATATGAAATGTTTTTTTAACTTTGTTATACTATTTTTTGATATCTTAGAAGAACACGGAATTATGTGTTAAAAGTCTAATATTTGATGAATCTTTATTAAATCAGCTGTGAATAATCAGTAATATATGTATTTATTGTACACAACATTTTTAAAATGATATCCATCTTTTTTTTTTTTCCTTTTTTTTTTCAATGACAAAAGCTCATTCAAATACAAATAGAAATCGCTACTTGTGGTTAAAAATTTAAAATAATATTTACCTTAACTTTCCCCTAACAAAACATAAAGTAAAGAAGTTTACACTTGGATTTTTTTATCTTGAATCGTTCTTGGAGAAAAAGAAAAAAACTGGCATTTTTTTTCTGAAAAACATTCCAAATGCCTCTTTACTTGTGAAGCTTTAAAATAAATGATCGAAAAATTCAATTTATTCAATTCAATTCATTAATAATATATTAAAAGTATAATAAAATACTTTTTAACTTTTAAGTAAAATGTAAATCCCACATAACAAGTATTTTAACTACAAAAAAAAAAAAAAAAAAAAACCATTCTGAGGAGGATGTATATAATCAAATCGGTGGAATATCAAATACAATTCAATATATTTACTCTAGATTCGAACTCAAGCTCAGAAATAGCCTGATTTAATAGAGAAATTATTTTAGTAGCAGGTAGATCTCAGTTTATACAAAAAAAAAAAAAAATGTACTTCTTCTTTTTGGCATATTTTCTTTTTTATGTGCGAAAATACGTTTAAAATATTTCGAAAACTTTTATGCCAATCGTTTTAAGCAACGTAGCTAGGTACTGCAATAAAAAAGGGCATACACAAGCTCAGTAATTCAAAGTATTATCACACGTTAAAGGCCTCAGCTCTTGAAGAACTTGCCGTCATTTAGAATTTCGAATAAAGTAATATATATATATATATATAAATTAAAGTAGGATCTCCTTGATTATAACTGTTTTTTAAAGCCTTGGTATATTGGACACGTTAATTAATAGATTAATACATTTCGCTTTGTAAATCACCCATTTGGCTTCCTTTAAATGTATAATGCATACTTTTGAATAATATTTTATGGGGAATAATATCGTCAAATTAATTTATTTATATTAAACACATTATTTAAGCAAAAATAATAATAACAAATCTGAGCCGTATCTTTAAGAAATCAAGTTATCTAAGTTTTAAGAATTGAACCTGATATTTTGCTCATGCAATAACGCAATCACTGGGTGCGGTTGATAGAAGGTTAACGTCCCATGATGCAAATATATCTGAAGAGAGGTGGGGCTTCCTGGCATAAATTTTGTAATTCGTCTCCAACAGAGTATATATATATATATATATCAGTAATTTAATTAATTAAAGTTTTGTTTTATTTATTGATAATCTTCACTTGTGTAAATTTACTCTGACATTTTTCAGTCAATTCTTTCTTGTTCCAGGTTAAAATTAATATTTTTACGTAAAATATATGAAATAATTTTTTTTCTGAATTATAAGACTCTTTAGAGTGGCTTTTTAGTTCTTTCATACATTTTGAGAGAATTTGTTCATATCTTATTTCACATAGGTTATTAAAATGACGTACGAATCTCTTCAGTTATTTTACTATCATTACATTGGATCTTGTTTTTTCTGGTATTTTTCGCTGGCTTTTAAATGTTTTGTAATATTTAATTTTTGTACGTTTCCTTTATTCAATATTTTTTATTTTTATTTTTAAAAAGGCAACCTTATTAAGAGTTTAATCAATGTGCTTAATAATTGGTGTTCTAAACGCTAAAACTAAAATTCACACAGTGTGTCCAGGAGAAAAGATCTAAGTCATTCTAATTTCCTATTGTAATGGAATATTTTTCTTGATTTTATCAATGAGTTTTATTACACAGTTACCAAAGGCAATTTGAGTCATCATTTCTATCAATTTTAATCAATATTTATTAATATTAAAAAATCTTTATTAAATACATATTAATGTCTCCAAGAGTTAAATTACATCGATAATATATTGATAATCGTATTTATATTCTATCATGAACAGCTTTTGTAACAATCGCGTATTACTTTTTTAATAAACTATCGTCTAAATCAATTTTTTCCATCTTTCTACATACGTTAACATAATAACATATAGTAAATCGCATCAAAAGCCATCAAAGTGAGAATTGCGGTTTTAAATTAATTGAAAAATTAAATTTAAAAAAATCTAAATTTGCCTAAATCTAAAAATTTTGCCGATTCGAGAATTGAAATATAATTTTCAATTCGCTTCGTATCTTTTCGCAAGCAATAAATTCGACTGGGAAGTCTTCCTCTCCCCCACCAATACAGGTGATATGATTTGAATTTACTGTTTCTCATACATTCAAGATCAATCCCTTTTCCGAAAAGCGTTTCATGAATTCCGCTGACCCTCCCCCTTTCCCACAAGAAAAAAGTTCGTTAGAATTCCGCCATTTTGAATACTAAGCTTCAACAAAATCACCACTTTTCCTCCCCCCTTTAGAATCAAAAATTGTATTAATCATTCATTCCCCTCGCACTTTTGCCGCCAAACCTTGATGAGCCATTTTTCGCCAAATCTAAAATTAATTTGGCGTGTCTCATCGAGTCGGCTCCATCAGTCTGGGAAATCATTTCTTTTCTACAGGCCTATTATTTCACCATAGGGTTCGACCTTGGCTTTTTCGGTTCTAACCTGCCCGCTACCTGTTCGGGAGTTCTCCCTTAATCACTAATGGCCGCGCAGGAAAAGGCACCCGTCTGAATGGACCACGCGAGGCAAACTGGTACATAATAGAGAAGGAGGAAATCAACGTCAGCCCCCCCCCCCTCCTCTTTTACCTTCTTTTTTTCCATACTTGTTTTGATTGTTTTCTTTTCTCTCTGTTGTGTATGACCCCCGCTTCATTTCCACCCTTGGGAACAGTTTGTGTGTACTTGCATCCGGCATATAGAGGCCCGACGGGCAAGTGGTATTCAGCTTTTGCTCAGGTGCCGCTTATCCCGCCATTCGCTCCAGACCTCAGCTTTCGCCACAAAAGGTATTGTGACATCCCTTCTTTTTTATCCCCTTTTCAAGCTCTCACTGACTTGGTCCGCGTCGTGGTCCCGTTATGAACTTTGCCTCGCCCCCCCCCCTCCCTTTCAACGACTTGACGTTCGGCACGCGCCACTGTAATCTATTATGCCTTCCCACTTGCTCTTGACTTCAAATATTTAGGGGAGGGGAAGGGTACTCTTTCTTCTTTCAAGAGGGAATAGATGCTCCCTCAAAGGGGAGGCTTTTTAGTAACGGAATGAATCCCCCCCCCCCCGCACCAATCGGACACCCTTTGAATGATAAAAGGTTTCGGTTAACATTTGTAACTTCACTTTTGTATCATATTACGTTAATACGTAATTCTTTGAACTACTTTTTTAGCTATCTGTTATGTGGATAGCAAAAAAAAAAAAAAAAAAAAGTGGGAAAAAAAGAAAGAAAAACAACAACAACAAAAAAAGGATGAATCTGCGTTTTAAATAATAGCATTGCAATATAAAAATATCTTTTTTGAATTTCGGAATATGGATAACTTTTATATGTGTTGCCAAAAATATACTTCATGAAATTTATATAATTTCTAAAATAAAACTTTTCAAATCCCAAATATATATATTCATGAATATTGACAGTTGATTTAAGTTTTAAAGGAATCTTTAAAAAAAAGCATAATGCAGCGCTAAATTTTTATCTTCCAATCATATTAACGCTAGAAGTTTGCAAATTACCTTTTGTCGATTGCGTCATATCCATATATATACAACGCATTTTTCCAAGGTTTTAACCACAGGTGTGGAATCTTTTGTGTTAAATTGTTAAATAATTACTCATCTAAAATATCCAAGTCATTCTTGTGCCTTATACCGTTTCAGTTCATGAAAATTATTATTTCGCATTATTTATTTATTTTCCTAAAACGAATACATTTAATTATTTATTATCTCTCATATATTAAACTCTATTAAGCATAAAGGCATTTGAAAATATATAAAATGAAGGAGAAAACACACTATTTTTACTAGTCATTTTTTTTTTAAACTGAGACAAAAATAAAAAAATTTTGTATCATTTGGGCAAATCAATTAATATTTCTTGGGTTTGTCTACTAAAAATCGCAAGTTTGTTATAGTAATGATAATTATTTTCCTGACTTACTAGTAACTGCTTTAAAACTTTTATGTGACTTTTGTAAAATATGAGACACAATTTAGTTTTCAGTTATAACTTATTTACATAAATATTTTCAATTATTGTTGCAAGTTTATTATTTTTTGCTTTGATAAAGTGATGTGGCGGGAAATTATATTTATTTTATTGTACCTGCCTTACCTAATTCTGTACATACTCAAATGCAAGTATTTCGACATAAAATATTAGTTTCAATATATTTCCTTTGCTCATTACCATTAATAAAAAACGTTTTCAAATTAAGTTATGTATTATAATGCTTGCTTTTTTTGCATATACATACTGAGACATTGCCATCCTGTGATGACCATGTCTTGCCGGTTCCGCGTAAGCTAGAGGTGTGGGATTATCAAAATGATGAGACATAATTCTTAATACAACTTTTATTAAGAGTAACTTATAATACTTAAGTTCTAATTTGACACTTATTAATTAGAGTGAGAGTCGAGCCCAAATTAAATCACGTATTTAAGTCAGATCACGCAATTAGATTCTCTATCTCAATTATCCTAAATAATCCTGTTATCTAATTACTTATATCTAATATTACCTTTTCAGTCTGGTCCCTTGACCTAGAGAATATAATCTATAACTTTATCTATGAAGATTCTTGATCCGCAATGCAGCTAATTCTTGACTGCTTATTCTTGGTCCGCAAGAGTTTCACACTAAGCTTTGTCACGCTATTGATCAGAATGATTCCACACTACAATCTCTGAGCCTGCTACGCTATGCTATCTATGCTATTGCTAGGTTTGCCGCGCTATCCTTTTATAGTATATCTCATTTACATATTCGATCCGTTTCTCTTCTTGGTATTGGGTTGGAAAGGTTTTGCCATTAATCGTGGCCGTCAAAGAACATAGGAGTTATGTTAATCAGAAAGACGCGAGAGACGTCACAATACAAAACATCATTGGACAGAAATTCAAAAGATTTTATAAATATTGCAATAGATTTCCTAATATTTTCAAATTACGTATTAATAAAATTATACACAGAAACATTTGCATAGTTGCACACAAAAATAGACACTTGAGCGAAAGAATAATACTTCCAAAATATAAATCATTCTGGTTGAATTTAAATATATCGAAAATTTTAATTGAACGTAATTTTAATTTTAAAGGGTGGTTAAAACAGTAAATTACAAAATTTAAACAAATAAAGCCCACATATAATTTAAGTAAATTATTGTATTGTTAGAAATATTTATTGTGTCAATTATAAAGCACAGAAGAGCTCAATTTTCTTCCAAACTAAATTCCCATATTTTATATTTTATTATTTTTTTTAAATATGTTTAATAGGTTGTATGGTAGAATTGTGCAATATCTAAAATTGAAGTGATAATAAAGCACTTTTCTCAGACATAGATTCGGAAGAGTAACCTTTCATATCGCAATATGCGAGTGTACAGACACACATACATATATATATACAAATATTTATAAACCGAAGTATAACTAGTCAAAACAGCAAGAAATATTAGCCACAGTAGTATTCTAGCAAACGGCCTTAGGAACCAAAATTGCAGGTTTAAATATGTTTTTTGGGCAGTCAACCTTCACGTGTAATTTTCCTACGCCATAGGGAAAGTAAGAAAAATTATAAATATGTAATTATTACCAAGTAAAATACACTAATACTAATTAATAATATATAACGATAAAATTTAATAGACTACTTACTAGTATAGAGTTGAAAATCTTTGCAATAAAAACTGGAAGATGATCAAACTTACCAGGAGTGTTTCCCGCCAATAAAAAAGGAAGTAATTGCAGTACCGCATAATAGTAAAATTACTAAATTAAGATAAATATATATGTATATTAAATTTTCAAAGTATTCTCATCCATGTCATATATTTGAATATGACTGTAATTCATAAGTTCTCTCTGTGTAAATCAAATATAACAGCTCTCCTAATTGTTTCGTCTTACTTTTATGACTGATATTTTATGATCGCATGAAAGTCTTAAATACATTTTCACAGTTCCTTTTAATTTAATTATTTATTTACCATTAAGTTTTTTGACTGATTTTAGAATATAAAATTTTAGCAGTTTCATTTTTCATTAATAATCATCCATCATAAAATAAAGGACAGAGAGCATTATTTTCATTTCGAACCATTTTATTGATGGCAGTGTATCGTTTTTGATTAATGTACTGACCTGATTTGCTCTGTTTATGTGCATAATACTGATGTCCATTATTTAAGAATGCTTGAAAATGCGAAGTGTTGTGATGATTATTCTTTCAGGATGATCATAGTTGCTGCTGTTCAAAATATTTTTTTACATTACTCATGATTCAGGTCCAGTGATTAATTTTCGTATTATTTCTCTGTTTTCAAGATGACTAAATAAATAGTAATGATTTTTCGGATCACTGATATTTCTTGAACGATAAACCTGCTGGGAATTCCTTCACGTTCCAGTTTTTAAAATAAATCGAAGTAGCTGTTTCTAAAATAGAGAATCTCACTACGAAAGTTTTCAACAGACATAAGCTTTCATCTGATTAAAAAAGCGGAAAAATGAGTGTAAAGGATGTAAATTCCTCACATATTACAGAACCCTGAATTTCAAAGTGTATATTTTACTTTAAGTAATCACTTGTGAAGGTATCCGAACACGTTGAAAATGACCAAATTCATTCAAGACAGGATTTTGTTATTAATTTTATTGAATAGAGATATCTTTCGGCTTTACAAAACATACTTTGTTTTGTTTCTTCCCTACCAGAGGCCAAGTTACAATCAATTTTATAAAGTTAGAAAAACTGGAAGCGGGTCTTTGATCTACCAGAAGTGGGCATTTAAATTGCTCAAAATCTATCTTGGTGAGTTGATATAAAACTTTCAAACCTTATATTTATGTTACTTTCTAGAGAATGTACTAAAATACTTCTTATTACATGAATACTTTTTGAGTTATGGCTTGTTATTTAAATAACGGTCTCATAAAGAATGTCACATTTCTTATAATGTTTACTCGATCAGCTCTAAAATTTTCAAATTTTAATAAAACATTACAGTTTTCATACATTTTCTAGATAAATGCATCTAATTTGTTTTGGTAATACTTTTACTAATATAAGTTTATTATTTTTTTCCCTAATTGTTTTGATGTTTTTCAAAAATATTGTTAAAATTTCACTTATAATTGTGATTTTTGTAAAATTTAGGTAATTTATTTCAAATATTGGTAGTTAAATATTAGTATTTATTGGTATTCAGTCCTACAGAGGCATTTATAATGTTTAAATATGCTATTTTGTAAAAAAGTACTCTGAACATGTTCGGATAACTAAATAATTCGACAGCACCGGAGGGGTTTTTTTTTTGTTTTTTTTTGTATAAATAATTTAACTAAGTGTTATATAAAGTTTGCAGCTTTTAACCCCTTAGCTGGTTTGCCCGTATGCTGTACGGGCACTAATATTTCCTTTTTCTTATCTTTGATTTGCACATATTTTTAATTCTTATAGATAGATTAGTGCTAGTGTTTTTAACAGATGTAGTTTGACAATGTGTGGTACTGAAATACTTCTCATTGAGACTTTCTTTGTGGTGAAGGCGGGAAATTTTCATTGAAGGCAGGAATTTAGATTCTTGAAAATATTCAATAAAGAACAGGAAATGGCAAGACTATGTGCAATTTGTTGCTTGAGAAGAAATGAAAATAGAAAGATAATCCAAAAAATCTGATTCTCTGTCCCCATTGCTATGTAAGACTTAGTACAACACCACATGCTTCAAATTGTGTACGTATATATAAGCACACACACACAAAATCCTCAACCGTGTTTGAAAAAAGGTACGAGCATGAAATTTTTTAAGTATGAGAGAGAAATTCTCTTAAGATATATGAATCATTCTTCATGACATACAGAATGAATGTACTTAGAAAAAGCAAACATTTAGGTTTTTTGGTGTTCCACAATTATAAAATTAACAATAGTGTGAAAACTTTAAAATTGATAATAAAAATAAAATTCTTCTATTTTCGCATTCTATTAAGTATTATACTCAGTTATATGCAATAAACAATGTTGCCTTTTTTGGAAAATTTTGGGCAAACCAATTGAACTTTTAAAAGGTAAAAAACATCTACTATACATACTATCCGCTAAAACCATTCATGAGCCTGCGTATTTCATCTGTTTCATCAAACAGTAATGTCGTTTGCGAAGGTTTTTGGCAGATATTTTGATATTTTCGTTATAAATGTCAACACTATTTATTTTTTTCATTGAAGTTTTGTGGTTTTGAAAAAAATCATTTTATAACATATGGATCGGGTTTGTGGTTTATTTCATTCATATATCCTTTTTGAACACTCTCCTTAATGTTCTTCAATTGGCAGTCGCACACAGAAAGTATGGGATCGTTATATTTTCTTAAAAAACCGTAAGGTTAACACTAGATTGCCCAAGGAAGTAATTTTGACTGCTTTTTAATTTCAATTAGAAAAACAATTATGTATATAATGACACAATATCTTAGAATTTTTTTCCAAGTGAGGTAATTTTTTTTTACTATTAATATTTACTATAATAACTTGTTATATGACTGTAAATAATATAAAAAATATTAAAAATTAGTTTTAAACAAATTTCTTTACACATTAGTTATTCTTTCACAATGCAGTCATTTTGACTGCTTTTTGGCAATATAGGTATATACTAAATTTCAGACTTTCTAATGTTAATCACGACTGTTTCATTGGAAAATAAATTAGCCTCCCAGCAAAGAAGTTAAAGTAAAAAAATAACAATTAAATAACTAAAATTTTACTTAATTCGCCTTGCCCCATTGTTTTTCTTAGAAACCTATGAATTTAGTGTTTATTAAATCGGGTGAATTGAACACAAGCAATCTAATATTAATTTTTTTTCTGGATAGACCGTTGCATACCTAATATTGAATTTTTTCAAACTTATCAACTTAAATGTATTTTTGGCAGATCTGGTATAAAGCTACTTACCTTAAAAGATTTAAATTTCTAACTGAAGTGAAGCATAGTGTGTTAAGAACTTACGAAACACACGTGTTAGTTAAATTAAAATGTAACTCATTCATAAAAATAACTGTTACATAAAATAATTGAGCAAAAAACAAATACTTTCAATGAGCGTGAGGAATTTAGTGTTTCAATAACAAATTTTCAACATTTGTCATCAATTTTGTCAGGTTTAACTCTAAATCTTTTCGTTTAGTACTGTCTAGGGTTTTTTTTTTTTGGAAATTGGAAACTGCGTTGAAACTGCTTTAAACCAGAAAAAGCAATTAAAAACGTTTTCACGATACATCATAATTCAGGATAAACAACAGATTTTTCTTTTTTTAAGCCAAAATTGCTGACTTGAACTAAAATTTATTTCAAGATCTTTGTTAATGCCTATTCCAATCAGTTCTCTTGTAATACGATATTTGGTTTTTTTCCCAATGTAACCAGATGGATAGTCTTTTGTAGTATTACCATAGTCAGAGTATTCTCAAATCTACTTTCAAAATCTGAGTAGAGGGCATTTAAATGTCGAACTTAGGTTGAAACGTTGTTTTTCTTGCATATTATGTTATTGTGATTGATAAACTGGGAAAATTCACGACGTCCAATATTATACTCCTTTGGCTTGATTCTGGGAAGAAACGTAAAAACGTATGGGCTTTATTTCAATCAAATTTATGCTGTCACCTTGTTACTGCTAATTAACCTCATTAAGCTTAGTAAATAAATCTGTTAAATAGGTAAAATCTAGTTCTGGTTAAATTTTTTTTAAAAATTAAGTCATAACTTAGTTTAATGAGAGCTACTATCGTATACCCCCGTTTAAACTTCATGGGCCCCCAAATTATTTTTTAGCTGACGTGGACCCATTGCATATCGTCATAGACCCCTGGGGCTCGATATAGACCTTTTTAGGAATCACTGATATACATCTTTTATGTGAAAATATTTCGTAGTTAAGAGTTGTACATGTGTAATGTGAGCAATTATTCAACGAGTAATATTTTTAAACAAATTAATTTTCAAATTTTAGTATACTGACACACTATTTTCAGCTCTTTTAACCAAATTCGTACCCATATTCACTGATTGGCTTATGTTGCTGTATTAAAACTATTCCAATATCAGTTGAACCTTACTTTCTTTCATCTATAGCGTACTGAAAATTATTTTCAAATAAGTATTAAAGATATTTATGGCTTAAGTAATTATGAGTAGACTTGTTTAAACGTGAGTATAAAAAAAAGGATTTCTTTGACGGGATAATTTAAATAATTACTGCAATAAAGACTATGAAATAATATATTGTGAAAATTCTTTAATATTAATGCATTGAATAAAGTCGTGATTCTCTATATTTCTCCTTCCCCCCCCCCCTTTATTTTTTAAACTTAGATATAAAAGCAAATAAACGTATTTTAATAATTTTATGTTTATTTAATTGGATGAGTTCTATTTTTTGCACGTTTAAAAAATTTTTTAATTTCTACACACACATAAATTCTTATAACTATCTTTTCCACAAATAAAAAATATTCAGATTTTTATGAAAATGTTGGTGAATGCCAAAAATAAAACACGTCCTTGAATTATTTCTTAAAACATCTCAATTGAAAATTTTAATGCAACTGTTTCAAAATCTGCCAAACCAGACAAAATCTCTAAGCGGGTCGTAGTTGGCCCACCATTAGCTTTAAGCATAACAAACTTGCGCACTTCTCTTTTTACTTTTCTAACGGTAAATTTTGCCACAGATACATTTATATTTTTAGCAAAAAATATTGATAACAGAGTATTTGATAAAATTAATTCAATAAAAATGGTTTTAATTAAAGATAAAATTAATTTTACTAAGTATTAATAAACGTTTATTTTTAAGTAGAAAATTCTTCTTCGAGTAGGAAATTGCGAATGTTGTTTTCCATTCACAAAAGAGCAACTGACTGGGCTTAATTTGAGTATTGTAAGAAATTGAAATGTTTCTTTGTGAAGAAACCCCGCTATAGTAATTTAAGTTAAGGAAGCAGGGCTGCCTATTCAGAACAAATAGAGTTCAACGACAGGTCATTCGAAGACTATTCTTAAGCTTGATTTAAAGATCCGGATCATGTTTTAAAAGCTTCTATGTATCGCTTAGGGAAAGCAAGTAAAAGATTTAAAAAATTCTTTGAAACACCTCTTCCTTCCCCCTTATACAATAATATACGCTCAAAATGCTTTTGAAAAATGTGTAGTTTTTGTAGAAATGAAACATTGTAAGTCCATTTTTTTAAACAATTGTTGGCAGAATGCTGTTTTTAAATCGATTGTTAATACTGGATTCTAAACAAGCGAAGTAGCAATGTATCTTCTATACATAAAAGTCTTAAATGGCACTGAGAAAACAATTCTGTTCGGTATTTCTGTTATCAGTCATGAGTATTATTTTATTTTCAATTGCACTTCAATTATTCGAAAATAAAGTTTAGTTGAGTTCTAGAGTCAATAGTGTTTTGAGCAATTTATTCAAATTTATAAAAAATTCTAGACTCTTTTTAAAATAGAATCATAGTTATGGGAAAGATACTCATTATATCTTGACAATTGAACTGAATCGTGTTTATGTATATATTTTTTATATATTTTGAATTTGTATGTGTTTAAAACATATAAATAAAAGGAATTCAACTCGTTACCTCTGCTAGTAATACGGTATAAATAATGTCCCCTCAACAGCATTCAGAGAAACAAACAGTCATTTTCCCAAGCAATTATCGCCACAGAACCAGACAAACAAAAATATTCCAAGTTGATTAAAAATGAAAAACTTACTCAAACAAAACACTGGGAATGCCCGTCTAAGCATTTAATTATTAACAAAAGGGCAGTTTATACTCTTATACATCCTTCCGTAAGAGCATAAATCAATTCTATTTCTCTAAAAAATGAGTACAATATTTCTCAACAAACATCCGGCAATGTTGTTTGCGGAAAAAATAGTTCAAAAGACAAATAAAAACTACTTCTAGTAAATTAAGGCCTTAAGAAAACTATTATTTATTTGACATTTATAAAAAACATATTAATAAAACCAGTTTCGGATATTGCTCTTCCAAAAATAAGATATATATATATTTATATAGTTACAATTTTTTGTTTTCTATTTCTTGTTTTATGCCAACAAATTCTACACGGATGAAACTTTGCTCCAGTGTGTTATGTACAGTCATGCGGATAATTGAAGCTGCAAAGCTTGATGCTGAGGCTATATTGTCTTCAATTCTATGTTATAACAAGATTTGGGGGTGGTCAAAAGAATATGTTTTCTTTGCTTTTTTCACAGACAATAAGGTTTCAAACTCTCCTGATATATACAAACGTATTTCTTTTCGATACATTTTTCGATTTTGACAGTTTTGACCTCCAAAGTTTGTATGTACTTTCTTTCTTTTCATCTTGAAAGTTAATTGCAATTTGATCTTTTTTTACTTGTTACATCCTGTTGTGGAGGGCTTCCGAAACGGATGGACAATATATATAGTTTTAGTTATGTGAGATCTCCTTGTTAATTTAGTGCATTCCTATATCTATTTAAAACAAAAATATTTTCTTTAAATTAAATTATACATACTTATAATTTCTTCTTTTTAAATGAAACATATTTTAAACCTCGGGAATTTCTGTTCTTTTCTTTCTCATTCACTTCAAATCATTTCGTACACAGAAATAAGAGGATTTCTGTTCATAAAGGATAATTACAAAATTAAATTTCTGAATTAAAATCATTTATAGAAAGAAAGAGAAGAAAAATGTGTCATATTGATTTAATACATTGTGCATCAATTGTGTAATTAACCAAGAATAAACTAATATTTTTTAAACCTTTACCTCGATTGTCCAATATGGTTTGTCTGAGACTGTTAAAAATACAGAAATGTTATTGTTTGAATAATTAGCATAAAAAAATACTTTCATTCTTTAAATGAGGAGAAGGATTTGTTTTAATTACAGCTAATATTCAATGTTTCTTATAATCGAGAGCCAGAATGACAAGAAAAGATTAAATAAATAGTTACCAAAGATTTTACTAGAGATAATAATACCTTATGTTTAAAATAAAATAATTTTTCTCTTTAGGTTGAGATAATCTCCAGAGAAGTACTGTAAATAGATTTTAATAAAATTAACATTAAGTGCTTATATAAGTTAATACAATGTAAAAAAGTACTATAGCTATGGTATACACGTATGGTCGTGTTAACGGCTTCTTGTACGAAAACCTAAAAGGGATATTACAATATGGGGAAAAATGGGTTGATTTAGCGTATGGTCCCCTCTAACACAGTTATACAGCTTCCATGACAGGAGCTTAGAATGAAAAAGAGACGGTCGGTCCTATGGCGGTTGGTCCCACTCCTCTAGCAACGTTGTGATAAGATCCTGGATGGCTCTGAGAGGGGGAAAGTAATCTAAAATCTTGAACCCCTTTGTGGACAAGCATTACCACCCATAAAAAGGAAATCAGAGTAAACTGCATTCCTGAAAAGGAACACATACAATTCCAAGATATCTTCCTTTACCTCACTTCAGTTATTAAGCCTGTCTTAATTCTAGGTCTATGTGCTTGTTATATATTGTCTACTCAGACTTTCAAACCTCCGCTGTCATACCGGTCTCTTTTTCGGAGGTTGGAGGATATGTAGCTGAACCTCCTGTTCTCTAAATGAAGGGACGTCAAATCAGCGAATCTTGACTCATCAGTGAATGCAACGGTTCCACTAATCCCTTCTCCGATGTTGATGTTTTCTGCATCACACTAACTGGACTCTCCTACGCACAGAAGGGAGTGGAACACAAACAAAAAATATTTTTTCTAGCATACATTTCTCATGCAGTTTTCCGGAAATAGAAAACATTGAAACATTGGTTTCTCAGGCTATACGAAGTTCATAAAACCGCTGAGGAGTTATTGAACTCCTGTTACCCTTCATTACAATGAACAAATATCGATCTTCATTGGTTTCGCGGCTTTTGGATGACCTTTCTTAGATCTTTTCTAGATTGATTCGGTCCCATCACATTAAATTGTCTCCATAAGGTGCACACAACGTTTGGAGTTACATTACTCTTTAGCAATCTGAGCTTAAGACTGCTCTGGTCATGTTCCTGACGTTCCACTACATTCCATCATCCAAGCATAGATGTGATTGCTCATTTTAGCTGTTTATTTTTGAATTTTACCAAATATTGCGCAAAGTAGAACAAAGTGTGGATACTGCCACAAATCTTATTTTTAAGTCCACAGTCTACATCCATGTGTGCGCTTACGTTACTAACACTAAAAATTTGCATTTTTGTTTTAAGCATTAGTTTTCCTTTTCTTTCGGTACATTTCGAGAAATTCGATTAAATATACGAATTCTCTTGATTTTGAGCACCAGCAGGGGCGTAGCTACCACCATATCAACTTAATCATTGATACGGGGCCCAAACATATATTAGCAAAAATATCGTAGCAAGTTAAGGGGCCCCAAAAAAGGATATCCGAGAAATTTTGATACAGGGCCCTGACCCACTCAGGACTAACTACACCAGTGAGCACCAGTAAAGTACATACAGACTAATAGCATGCCTTAAACAAGAGTCTAGTATATGATTGTTATTGCTTTTTAAAAATAGGTGGCTATAACTCTTAAACCTATTTAATTTTTAACGAGAAGCACATTATTATATTACTGAACCATAGTCATTGTTTCAGAATTTTAACTAAAGAACAGATATACGTCAAATACTCATTTTTTCAATTTTTTGGTAAATTTATTTTAAATTGTCTACATAGCTCTGAAATAAGATTTTAATGGGAATTGATCTTTATGCTATTGGTCAGTTCAGGATTCTCATCTAATTGACCAATTGCGTGAGAAATTCTCAAAACAGACAAAAAATAAAAAGAGAAAGTTCTACTAACTAATTTTAAGTACAACTCCGAAGACGTTGCATTTGAAATAAATGTAGTGTACACGGACCCATTAAGTTATTCAGACTATCATTCCGTGCTTCTATGTGCCAGCAGAACCCCTATACTTAGAAATTTCACTGACTAAAAATGCATTTCTGGAAATGGATCGATTGAGAGGAATGAATTGTTTATCAAAACATTCCTTATTTACACTTGTTATGTAAAAAGGAATTGGTTAGGAAAAAGTAAAGTCTATTATTATTTTTTTTACTTCAGTCATGCTTAGTTTTGCGTGAAATATTTCCCTTTTATTTGTAAAAAGCAATAGTTTTGAAGGAAAGAACCAACGAGTATCTAAACCTTTTCTAGAAGTGCAATTGATAAACTTATTCAGCAACAGAATTAATCTCAAGTTGTTCTCAAACAGTAATTAACTAATTAATTGTAAAAAAATAGCGAATCGATGTAGTGGTTGGAGTGAAAATTTAGAATGTTTGTAAAAATTGAGCTATAAAAACTGAGTGTTAGTGTGATTTTTTAGATTTTACTTTCTCTCGTTATTAAAACTCAAAATATTTTCCTAATCTTTCAAAAATTTTCAAATACATCTGTATAGAATCTTGGCTGGCTGAAAAGAACTTTATAGCGGATATTTGTGGAGAGTATTGAAATAGGTTTATTTTTTTACATAAGATGTTTATTGTTTTTTTTTTTTTTTTTTTTTTTTTTGCAAAAGGACACGACATGCTTCACGGGTAATTCTTCCCATAAACATTCCTTACAAAATAACTTAAAAAGATTTTCCGTCAGTGACTCGTGTGAAGATTTATAAATAATGCAATTGCACAATATTTACGTTAATTCTTCAATGGTTCAATAATTTCTTCTCTATTTTTACATTTGATTCTCTTTCCTTTGAAAAATAGTTCATTGACTTTTTCCGATGCATTAGATGGTGATACCTGTTGTGCATACCTGCTGCAAAATAAAACAACCCATTTAGAAGAAAAAATTTGAAAAATATTTTCTTACCTCGGATTATCTAGGTTTTGTCACGCACGAATTTATATTGTATGCATGCACGCTTTATAATCACCACCTATGATGTCATGTATAATAATTGTTTATATGTTTACAGCTTAATAAATAAATAAATAATCGTGTGAAGTGCAGTTTTTTAAAGAATCTTCTTGTCATGAACTATTTTAAATTGGACAGAAATTTTACAGAGTTACTGTTGCGTGATTTTTTTCTTTAAAAATATTGCTATAATCTACAGAGAAATTCTATTTATCATGTTTCTAACTCTCCATGTCATAGAATTCTTTTTGTTGCACTAATAAATACTAATTGCAAAATATATTTAAAAATGTCAGAGAAATGTATTAATGCTTCTAACTAAAAAATATTTTATTGCATTTATTTCAGATATGCAGTTTTCCTGATGAGCAGAATGAATTGTTCTTTCGTACTGGTAATTATTTACATTTTATTTTTTATTTAATTTAGTTGTAAATTTTGAAGATTTTATGCACTGGATTGGTATGTATATATATATATATATATATATATATATATATTTGCAATTTCTCCGAAAAATAATCAATTACGAACGTCTGAAAAAATGTTTTGTGAGTAAAATAAAAAAATGAAGCAATGCAAAGTTTTTTATACGAAAGTCTTCGATATTAAAATTATGATTATGTATGTTATGATTATATACTCAGTTATTACGAGAGTTTTAATTTCTGTATTCTATAGTTGTTCTATATTTTCGTTCATATTTAAGCTTTAATTGTTATATCCAAATCATATTTAAATTCGGTATGCAAATTGCCATTGTTCTTTACATACAGAAAAAGTTGAATTATTTCAGATTTTTGTTGACCACACACATCGCAAAAAAATAACAACGCAATGCGCAAAAGCCACGCACATCCTTTTCTTTGATCATTGTTGTGTGTAAAAGCAATGCTTGTAGTCCAAAAGTATTCTATTTCGTTGTATATATAATCAAATTCACCAGATTGGAGGTGATAAAAAAATTGCAAACATTTCTTTCCCGCCTTCAGGTCTCATTTAAGTGGAAAATACTGTTTTTCTTTTCTTTTATACATCAGCCTTTTTCCTGGTAAAGAAAAATCTTTTAGTTAAACGGGGTTTTTTTATCCACTTGTATTTCGGAGCTAACACTAAACCAATTATTGTGTCTGAAAATTGAAAGTTAGGGAAAGACTATAACCGTCAAAAAGTCTCGTAAAAACAACTAACATGATTTTTTTCTGGGATTTAGTTTTTTTTTTAAAAAAAAAAAATGGTCGCTGCAACTCATCTCAGCAGAACTCTAGTGACTTTCGTAAGCCCATTAAGTCTATAATTCAATGGCTATTTTCCCTTTGGCGATGGATCTTAACGTAATTTTGAAGGTCACCAAAACCGTAAGCGTGTCGAAATGAACAACCCTTTTCCTGGCGAAATGACTACTGAAGCTTACAATCCATATAAGTTTGAAAGAACGAACTGTGACTGGAATGATTGAAAAATTATTCTTTACGAATCCATGCTACATACGTCTTACATGATCTCGTTCAACTCACTGTACTCCTAACACGGGCATTTTATTCTTATTTATTATGTTGTAATTGCCTAAATTACCTCGAAATCATATTCAGGTGCCAAAAAAAAAACATTTTTTAACCGCCTCAGACCAAATTTTGTGTCTCAAGGTTACTCCAATTAGTTTTTTAAAAAAATATTTAACTTTAAAATGTTAAAGAGTGAAACTTTTTATGTCAAGAAATGACGGGAAAACACGTGATCCTACTTTGATAAACCATAAGTATTTGTTCGTTTAATATACTTCCTTCAAATTCTTCTTTAGCACAAAAATAAAAATGGAAATGTATCAATCGCGCGTGCGTTCGTTCTGCAGATAATGGAGTGCCTATTTCTAAGAAAAAAGCGAGTCTGACAATGACCATTATCAAAAAATAACATACTCTCAAGTAATAGGAAATCTAACTAAAACAAGCTATTTTGCTTTACTATTTCATACTATATTATTATTATTACCTTTAGAATTGTCAAGAATATAGAAAGACGCAGTAAAAGTTGTTTGAAATACAAACTTGACTGGCAAAAGCGTTCCTGATATGGCGTATATGTTGCTTTTTGGAATGTCGACTCAGAGAGTAGGTTGTCATAGAAACCTTTCCAAATATTAATGGATAGGTCAACGGCTTTACGCATTTCTAGTTCATTCCTAAAACTAAGCTTAACCGGCAGATGGGATCAAGAATGATAGAATAATGCTTACTTACCGTCGTTTTTGCACCTTGATTATTGACTTTTTTTTTTAGTCTATGGATCAGGAATCCTGCCGTAATTTCAAATCTTTATTTAATGCTTGGTTATAATTCAAGTACTGAGGTCAATAGCATTTATTTTTTCAGTTCTGACTAACATTTTAAATTATTTCTCTTTCAAACAAGAGAAAGACAGAATGGTTCTAATTATTTCAGTTGAGAGCTCCAAGATAAAAATTTCCAATTAAATCTCTGCTACAATTTCATAACAATTTTCCAGGTTTTGTCTTACCTCGATTAATTATGGATCAAGTTACAAACAAGATAATGGCCTTATTTTAAATTTCATTAAAAATGAAAGAGAATGGGTATGTGCTGTAGAAAATAAAGGTCTAATTTTAGTATACTGTGCTTTATAATTAAAAAAACCTGCCTAATAACGGGAAGAATACTGAGTAAAAAAATATATCAAACGTAGTTTTGATTTAAAATCAAAATGTTACAAGAGGAAAAAAAATCTTAAAGATGTTACAAATATGCTAAAATTAATAATTTGAGATAGTGAAGGCTTTTGATTATTTAAATATCAATATTTACATGATTTTAAATAATGAAACAATACATTTTTAAATCTATAATACTGTCGATTTTAAGAATGATTTTTTAGAACGAAAGGTAACACTAATTATCTTTTGGGGGTTTTGTGTGTGTGTGCTTACTTTCTCTTATAGTACAGATAATTATTTTTTACAGTTCATATATAACCCAGGTATTATAAAAAAGTTTTTGAAGTTTCATACATGTTTTTCTCTTTATTTTATATTTACCGGCGATATCTGTAGTTTTCCGAATTATCAAAGTAAAATTGGAAAAAGTAATCAAACGTTTTTAAAAAATAAAAAGGGCCACCAAAAAATTTCTCAGAGCTTTAGAGGGCATTAGCTAGACTTTGAACTTGCGAATGAGCAAACAAATAAGTGAAGTTTTTCTCAGATACGTTTTAAGAAGTTTTTATTTGAAAAAAGCAAGAAAGAAAGAAACTCAGCTGCTACACTGACTTCACTCCCTTATTGTTTCTAGCTCTACAAACTAAAGACTGTTAATATATTCTTAGTTATACAACTCGGAGAGATTTTCTTTTCTTTTTACTTTCATTCTCATCTTCAATGGAAAACTTTGCATTTCATCTTTGTACTGAACTTCATGATGTAAATGGTGGTTGTGCAAATACGGATGTCGGATTTTATTATGAAGTGAATTGTTCCTTAATCTGCCATTGTTTACAATTTATTAATGCTACGCATTAATCGCATGAAATAATCCGTGACTGAACAACTACACAAACTCTGTCAACAATAGAAACGTTTTCCTACTTTTATATTTTATTGAATTATGCAATTTAATCATGAGAGGACTTTTCCCTTGCAGTTTCAGTTGATATTAAAAACTTACAAGAGCGTATTAAGTTTATTCTTGTGAATTTTGTTCTCTTCCCAAAATTGAGTATGGCGTCAGAAATTTTATGAACGAAGACATTTTGTAAAAGAAAATATATATACAAAGTACTCAGAAAAACGTGAATATAAAAGACTGCTTTTATATTAGAACTGTACAATTGATTTAGAACGTAATGCATTTTACATTTAAACTCTTTACTTTAATTTGTTGACTACATATTTTATGACATTTCTCGGGAAAAAAATCTTTGTAGTAACGCGAAAAAGAATTTAAATTTTCAAGAAATTAACTAGAAGCTGGACCTTAAATTTAAATATAAGTAAATGAAGCCTTCAGATACAAGTTCAAGGCATATTTTATTCATTAAAGGAAAAGATGGTACGACTTAAGAAAAACCACAATTGCCCACAATACATTTAAGGAACAATTCATTAAGGGCCAAAGTAATCTTTGATTAGTTTCATTTTATCGATTTTGATCGGTTGGTTGCTATTATCCGAAACTGCAGGCAAAAGAACGTGTACAAAAATAATTATACTAATAAACTTTCAAAAAAAAATATTCGGATAAAATGACAAATTACAGCAAATCTCCAGATTTCTTTGCTTTTATCCATAGTCAGCCTTTATTTGATGACAATGATGTCATTAATATTTCATGTCACATTTAAGAACATTACTGAAATGTCTATCAGAAAAGATTCCAGCCATTCCAATAAAAAATAGTAAAATAAATCAGTTTTGTAAAATCCATCGTAAGATTGGTTTCTTAAGCCCGAAGAACTAACGATTCCTTAGTCCTACTGCAGTCTACGACATCAGAGTAATTACAGTGCTTCATTTTCTTCTCTTTTCGCCATGAAAGTCCGCCAAGACTATGGCTGTAAAAGAAAGCTCTGCTTCATCAGATATTTATAAGCCACTTCGAGGTTTATTTCAGTCTCGAGAAGGGAGATCTCTCATCGATTGCGAAAGAAACCACACCCAACCTCGGTTGACGAAGTCAACTTCACTGCATTACCGTGAGGCTTTGCATAGAAGCACAATTACAGTAATCTCCCAAAAGATACTGATCTTGAAGGCAGCCTTATCAGACAAAGAAAAAAGAAAAATGCGAGGCTTCAGATTCAATTGAAATATTCTGTGTACTCTGTCGACAAAATTAATCAGACAAGGATTTGTATCTTTGTGTGTGTGAAATAAGGATAAATATCACAATAACTATATAATTAATATGTATTGAGTTATACTTGCTTAACTCAATTGACTGGAAGGTTAATTTTTCTAAATATTTTAGTCATTTTTGGGAATGCTAATCCGTTAAAATTACTGTGAATATTAACTTTAACTATTTAAAATTAATTTATCAGAGGATTTATGTAGAGAATTATTTAAAAATCTGTAAAAAAGTGTCTTTCATAATGCAATCTTTGGTTATTCAGTATTAATTAAGAGCTCTGAAAAGATGTATGAAACTCTCAACTTACGATAGTTTCTATTATATTAATAAATAATTATGATTACGAGCTATAATTCAAACTGAAATTGAGCTTAAGCTGAATATTTAATATTGATGAGGAAATTAGACTCCAAAGGCTTTAAATTTCTTAGTTACTATTTTTTTAATCCAAAAAGTGTTTTTATTTGAAAACCGATTATTATATTCATATGAAAAAGTAACTATCATTTAATTTAGGAGTATAAATATATATTTGCTTTAAAAAAATTTAAGAAAAAAAAATAAGAATCTGGAAAAAATTCTCTAGTTTTTTAAACAAAACTTCCTACAATGTTAAACATGCATCACCGAATGATTCATTCGGTAATTTTGTCCATTGATTTGCCTTCCGAAACGTGATTCTGTGCTGCACATTTAAACATTCGATGCTCCGTGTAACTACTGGTTTGTTTTAGTGTGAGTAATGAGCGATTTTCCGTCACACTAGCTAGCTTGTTCTTTTTACATTGGAATTGTTTATACTTGTATACTTCGTGTGTTTCGATGCATTCTCAAAACATTACACAGTTCGCTACCGAAAAAACACTTGTTCTGGGTTAAATACTTTTTTTAAAAAAAAAGTTTTGACTGATGTATGTGAAATGGCACGAAAATTACTTCGAATTACTGATCCGGATGATAAATGTTTAAGAAATGTTTCAGGCTGAGATAAAAATAAAGTGAAGGAATTTAGCATTTTAAAGTAAATAATTAAACTTCTGTTATCAGAACGACTTTTTAGATCTACAGCAAGCGAATAATTTATCAATTTGACGCTTTGATACGCTTCCTTAAATGCAATTTTGAAATGTTTAAGTTCACTGAAGTGACAATGCCCTAAAACGACTGGTTTGTTGTAGTTTGTGCAATGAGCGGTTTCCGTCACACCTTCTACTTCCTTTAAAAATAGCAGACTTTGTATATTGGGGTTCGGTATTTTTAAAACATTACACACTTCGCTAGTGGAACCTTTGTGTTTTCATTAAATTTGTTTTGTGATTAGAGTGAAGAATGATGTTGCATAAAAGTTTCCTCAAGTTACTGACCCAAATGAGTAATCTCAATTATTTTTTTCTTTTTAAACTGATTTAAAAGTACACCAAACATTTCGGTGTTTAAAATCAGAAAATTTTTTGCTCTGATAAATGCAGTAAAACTTTTTGTTTATTCGAATGACTTAAGAACTTGGTGTGTTTCGGGGAAGTAAAATATTCGAATAAATAAATTCCTCCTTTTTTTCGCAGTTATACACCAGCATTATTGTGGCCTGAATAATTTATTTTTACTACAGGGATGAATTTAACAAAAAACAATTTTTTTTATCGTTTAAAAATTTAAAAACTGCAAAAATTAGTCTTCATGATGTTTTGGTTTCGAAATTACTTAAATATATTTTGAAAATTATGTGACAAAGTTTTGGTGTATTAACGAACATATCAAGTAAAATTCGATAGAAAACCCCTGAAAAAAAACTGTTAGATAATTAAAACTCTTAATATAAGAGGAATACTATCGTACTTTGCATAAATGTTTTCTCAAAGGGGTTGTTTTTCATTTCTCAGTGCTTTTGTTTTCTTTAAAACATAAATATTCTTAATAGTTTTGTTGCATTTTAGAAATGCTTGAAATTATCAATTGGTGGGAAAATAAAAATAGCATAACTCTGCTTATGTACTACATAGTATAAATTAAATTACAAAAACAGGTCGATTGATTATTTTAAATCTCAGATTTCTACCTTTGGGATATCTTGACTATGCGTATCTTAATAAGAGAAAAAGTATCAAAACAGAATACGTTCTCAAAAAGTAATAATGGCAACGGTGTTATATTAAAATAATCCTTATTATATATATATTTCTGATATTAGATAAAAAAATTAATTATGATTATTTTATTCATATACAACTAGTGTCACTAAAGTTATGGTAGTTTGTAAACTCTCTTTTTAATTTTTTATTTTTAATTCTTTTTAATACTTTTGTTAAGTTCTACATTTCAGACATTTACATGCTTTGAATCTTCATTTGGGTCCAGAATCTGGCAATAACTTATTTATTGCACTCAGATTTAGCTCGGGCTCTGCATTTTTAAGTGCAATTTTTAGGTAAGTTACCTCTATATTGTAATGGATTTAGATATTCCTATCCATTATTTTCAACAGGTTTTTGCTCAGTATTATTAACATAAAGGGGGAGGGTTGGCTAGCCACAAAACATGTTCAACCTCACTTTTTTATATAAATTATTTTATATATAAGCTGTCCTAAGTCAGCAATGTTTATAATACTGAATCGTCCATTTTTTAAATTTCGATTGCTCTTGTGTCCTTCATTGTGTGGTTTGTTACTGTCTAAGTGTTTTTCGATTTTGATATATTTTGCTGAATGTTCATCTCTCGTTTGTAGAGAATTAGACTATATATAGGAACAATTTCGAAATTTTTAACCTATGAATCTACAAAGTTGGATGTCAAGAATATATCAAATGAAAAAATAATTATAAGGTTCTCCTCGGTTTCCCATTCTATAATTCCGTAATCAACTTTTTGTTTTAAAAAAAAATTGCTATTACTTCCTCTACTTTCAACAGTTTTTAAGCTCTTGTGTGACAAATAAATTATATATAAGATATGGCGACTTGAAAAGTCTTGAAATAGTTGAAGATGTTTGCCTGTGCAAAGATATTCGACTTCCAACATTTGCAAACTACATTGAATCCCAATAATGCATTGAAGTCATGCTTGACCTCTTGTCGAAAACACATTTTTAATGCAGTAGCTTGGAGTACAAGATACATCCATATCAAATTAAGCAACTGAAGTGCATTGCTCTCACGTTTTCTAGTTGAAAACATTCGCTGTGGAAGTGAAAAACCATCAGAAGATGCTTATTTAGCCGCTGGATTGGAAACGCCATTAACTTGTATCTCTAAACAAAAGTAACCATTTCCTCTTTAGTGTTTACTGCAAAGATACAACTTGAGCTATTAGAGTGCTAGTTAGAATCTTTATTGTGAAGAGAAGGAATTAACTGAAGCATACCCGACTTGGTTGAGCTATGAAGCAAAAAGACAACTAAGTCGGAGTTTTAAAAAAATGAGAGCGATGGTAAAATAACAATTGAACTTGTCTTTCCGATTCAGTTTAGACAAGTTGCTGGACATTCGTGTGAGAGATGAGGAGAACTGAAATTTTTTTTCTTCTTTTTTGTTATTTTTTAATCTCTAGATAAACCTTACAGCAGAACCTTTGCCACTCATTCAAGTGCCTGGTAATCGCATCCGAATGTTGTCCTAGAGAGCTTCCGAAACAAAATTATAGCATAAAAGTAAGTGACAATTTTCTAAGTTACAAATGTTTAATTATACCGTTAGTATTGTTTCAGTGACATATATTTTTTATACAGTTAATAGTCAGTTAAAGTATTTTTATATTTCTAAAAATCTCTTGCTAACACTTTAGATAAATATTAGGTTTTGATTTTGACTATCTCTTATTTATGCTAATGAAATGGTTCTAAAACGTAAAGAGAAAAAGCGAGAGAGTTAGTTCCTTAATTGTTTTAAAAACAATCGTGCTATTTTTCATTTCTTAAAGATTAGGTTTGTAAAGAGATTAAGTTTATCATTAAAAAAGCACAATGATAGTTAATTTCTTAATAAGTAGTAATATGTAAGTTCCGTAAATTAATACAAAAACTATATTCAAAGCTCTGTGTAATAGTTATCAAAGTACATCATTTTTAATTCATCAAAATAAAATGCAGCAAATTATTCTTAATTTTTAAAATCTATGAAGTTTTTAATTGTATTGTTCTGTTTGAGTAATATTGTGTACAACTGATATTTATAATTTTTTAATAAATATGTTAATGATGTTATTATTTAGAAAACGTGTGTACATCTCTGTAAAAACTTATCCAATAAATAACCGAAATATTGAAAACTTGCAAAGAAATTAGAAACTCTGTATTTATTCTTTTACTACATTCTCATAAAATTATATTTCACTTAGCTCAGTTTTGAAGAAAAGTTATTGACTTTTCACCTAAGGAAACTACTCTCATTCGTTAATTCATTTTATATATTATTTTTGATAATTTTCACTGCAATAATTTTAAATATGTTATACATAAAACTATATATTAGAACCTGGTTGAAAAGAAAGAAATTATTAATAGGCAGACATATATAGCTGAAAATATTGATAATATAGCTCTTTTTAAAGATAGATTTCAGAAGGCAGGATATAAAAAAAAATCTCAAGTAAATTCTATAAGTGCTGGAAGCGGGGGAGGAATTGATGATCGAAGGATCTTGTTATAGAGAAAGTAAAAGGGGATTCTACCTTGCCATCCCTCCGAGCATTTTGACCTTGACTGTGACCTCACACTGTTGAGTCACGCTTCAGTGACTGCTTTAACATCGACCACTTTTCGGTCATCGCAAAACAGGCATTCACACAGTTTTGAGTTATGGTAGATGATTTTTTTTCCATTGCAGTTTCGCTCCTCTTTGCGCCAACCCTCTCCTTCACTATTCCCCCCCGTTTATCATTTATTTATATATATATATATATATATATATATATATACATAGAGAGAGAAAGAGAGAGAGGATAGAGAGGTAGACAGATTGTATTATTTTGTTCTTTATTTTCCGCTAAGAACAAGTAGCAATTCTCTTTGTACATTAAGTTTAGTTTGCTGTCTGGTTTAAATTCGTAAACGTGTTCAATTTAAAAGAGCAAAATTACAAAAGTCAATGACTATTTTTAGTACAATTTTAAGAAAGTACCTTCCATTGTTAGATTTTATATAGTATCATCGAAAAAAATATTTGATGACTTGTTTTAACAACGAAAAGGCGAAAAAAAAAAGAAATTTAGGAAATATTTTAAGCATTTTTATATAACCTTTCCTCTCAAAGAAACTTTTACTAAAGTAATACAGAAGTTTCTATAAAAGGAGATTCTGTTTCGTTTGTATACGAAGATCTGTTTTGATATTCTGCTGCTTTTATGGGCGCATATAGAGATATTTTTATTCTCTAGTAAAAAGACGAAGTAGGAACTTTAATTTTCTGCTTTCGTATTCCATAAAATAATTTTAATTTTTTACTTCTTGAGGTATAGTATATAAAAAGTGATGAGACGAAGAAAAAAAATTTCGTGTAATCTGTTTCAATTTGTCTTCGAAATGAATTTATTTTCCGTAGGAGTGCTTCAAATTCTAAGCAAGAACCTAAAAGGCCGCGAAAAATGAAGTGTTCTGCATCAACTTCAGGTAAGAATTCGTTTTTTCAATTTTTCTATGGTTATTGCATTTAAAAAAAAGTGAGTTAATTTTCGTTATTTAATCTATCTCTTTATACATTCAATAGTTTAAAATAACAGCTTTTAAAAGAAAAAAAAAACATGCATGTATGGAAAATTCAATTTTTAATTATATGTTATAAAATTTAAAATGTAAACAAATGGGCTTTTAAAAATTTTTATGTCAAGAAAGCGAGTTTTATGATTTTTTTTTTTATTTCGGAATTAAAAAAAAAAGAAGAAAATCGTAAATAACGTCTACAAGTAATTTTACTTAGAATTTAGTTTTTTGAAGTATCCTGAGGTAAAGCAGTTGTGTTCAGTATTTTTCTGTAGGAAAAAATATACTAATTACTTGTAGTAAGAAAACTCTGTAACTGAATATATATAATTGTAATAAAATGTTTAATGGACCAATATTATTCTTAACTTCACGTGATCTGAAAAGTTTTTTTTATAGTAATTTATCAGCACTATATATTTTTAAGACTATAAGAGGTAAGTGATTTGTAAAATTTTATTTCGTAAGAAACATGCGTATTAATCTGGATTACATGGTTAAATAAAGGAAGTATAAAGGATATTTCTTAATAAATTAAATGAATTTTCTTCTTAATATTGAAATATAACATAAATTATTATTCGTAATAAAATACGGATTTCTTTTAAAAGGTAGGCAGAATATCATATTTAATCAATCATATGTAATTTGGATAAGTTTTGGATTAACTTTTGTTGGTAAGCGAAATCAAAATTATTTTTAATTACTTATGAAAAAAACTCATTTTGAATTATGGATTACCTCAAAGAGAAATAGAAGTTGGGTAAAGATTTTAATAAGATTTTTATATTTAATTGAAACTAAATAAATCATCCAAACAGCGTATAATTTTAAATGCAATAATGAACTATATTATATATTTTGATGAAAAGTAAATAAAATTGTTTTTGTGGCAAGTGAATGGATTAAATAGAAGGAATTAGTTCAATTTTTTTAAACTAAATTATCCTTTGTTTTTCAATAGAAATTAAGTGTAGATGTATTTTCTGTACACTTGTGTAAAAGATCACATTTTATTCATTCCATTTTCATATACGCGTTTTCTTCGAAATTTTAAAACATGTACTAGAGTTAATTAATTCTGATGAAACATCATATCGCTATCTGAAGATATTTCGTCATTAAATTCGAGTGAAGAAATCATCAAAAATTGAATAGTTAATTTCGAAATGAATCAACAAATTATAGTTTTGCAAATTAAAGAATTAACCAAAACTCATACTTCCCTTACCAAGGATAGAAGGTATAATTATTCTTTTGAAATATTTATTAAAATTTCTGGAAAATATCATTACTTCCTCATTTTTTCAATCACTTTCCTTTAAATAATAAATTAAAAAACATGTGATTGCGACGTGTTGTAACAAAATGTGTATTACTGCTCTGTAAGCTGATATAATCCGATTCGCTTATTGGTAATATGTTTCAGACCGAACTTAATTGAATTACTTCGTTTATGAATGAGTATCTCATGAAATATTTATCTAAACGCCGCTCTTTCGGTCATTTCATGTGGAATTTATTCTTTTATTAACTATATTGAGTTCTGATATAGTTGAACGAGACACTAGACACTTTCGTTTCTAAATCTTTTTAGATACATCGTCAAAATAGTGAATTTTGAATTGAATACTTCATAAATATGCGTGTTTGCTGAATTACTTCCTCTGACTGGAGCAGATTAAAAGGTTTCACATTAATACTGAGTAATAAAGTAAACGTCTACGTAATTGTTCATTTATACACAACTAAGCTTAGCATTCATTAGTTGCATTTTAGCAATGATGCTTAGTTTCACTTGAAGAGTATTATTCACTTCCGCAAAACATTTAAAAAATAAATATTTGTTTTTACTGTTGCATTTAATACTAGAAAGGTGTTTACGTTGTGTTAACGACAAATATCCACATCAGAAAGCTAATATATGACCGTATATTAAAGCTTCTGAGTGAACTCTTGACCTAACGGAAGCGAATCAACTAGCTGGCAAACAAAGGTATACCTTGCTCTGTCCTCGGTGTTTCAGAAGTTGGCCCGTTGCTATGCCTGTAAATCATCATTTTACTGGAGCTCAAAATATAGAGGTAGTCATAAAATCCTACAACATTTAAAGTAGAAAAGAAAACGAAAGGGGGGGGGGATTTCATGACGAAACAATTGGCACCGAGTGTAGTTGTTAGATAAATTATTGGTATGACAGGCACCTATTGTTTCCTTGTTGAATGGTTGAATATTTTAGTACCAACCGGTAAAAAAATTCCAAGATCCCTGGATCTACCTTGTGGCTATCCGAAAGCGCCCTTTACCGTTGAATGCGTCATTATGTCCAACAATAAAACAGACCTACTGGCATATACAGTTGTCTGTTAAATTAATGATAAATTTATTCACCGAAACGGTCAACAACTACTGTATGTCCCCGTCTATTTTCTCTTTAAATTCAAAATTTCGTTTTGTCTCATGAATGCAACCAAGAAATAAAATTCAATCTTAGTCTGTAATAAAAATTTTTCCCCTCCAAATTCCATTTGATCAATGATAGCTGTTTATAGTTATTTGTACATGCTGACCAGACTTTCTTTGGAATGTATCTGAAATCCGTTATGAAGCATAAAGAAAGCTACATTTAATAACCTTTCTGAAGAGTAACTGAATATGTTTTAATTCTAAGATTATTTCAGCTCATGATTTGTCAATCATCGAAAAATTTTCAATCAATAAAGATAAGAATATTCTTGAATAACCTTCGTGATAACAGTAAAAAAGAAAAAATACGTAAAACTTCTATATTCCTGAAATATGTCCTAACATTTTTTTCTTAACAAAAAAAACTTTATGTCAAAATGAGTACAAATCAAAGTAAAATATAAATCGATATATGTTCAAAAATAATCATGCTAAAAAGTAATTGATTTTCAATGTAGAGTCCAGTCTTTGTTAGCATGAAAATTTGCCATTTATCCTTACATTCAAACGGAAAATAGCAAAATTTTCCTAAAATTTGTTCACGATTATGCTGCATTGCTTTCTGATGGGTCAAGGGAAATAGATATTAAAAATCGTTGCAAATTTAGTGCATTAAAATTTTCTTATATATGTTTAAAATATGCAAACGTTTTATTCGATACTTAAAAAGCCATATCTTTAAAACTTTCAATATGTTAAGAAGGACAAAAATCAAGAAACATCTTTATTTGATAAGGACCATTAACTACTTGCATAGTTAATGTGTGATATGCTTCATTCATATTTTCTCTATAAAATCTGTCCATAGCAACTGAAAAAAATGAGTTTGTATGTAATACTTGTAATTTTTCCAAAAGGATTTATTTATCACAAAATAGCTTATTTCGTCCCTAATGAACAAAGGGTTGATGCATATAATTACGAAATTGGAATAAAAAATAGACATTTTCCTAGTTACATTCCCGTCCTGTCGCCAATAATAATGAAAACTGAAGTCATGAGAATTTCCTCGACATAATCCCATTGTCAGGCTTCTTTATTTAATAGCATTTTGATCTTATGTTCCTTTCCTCTTTTGAAGTGATAGTCTTGAACTCGATTTCGAAAAATCCTCAGGTCAAAGACATTCCATAGTTAAAGTGACTGTAACGTAAGAAAACGCTGAAAAAAAGAGGGTTTCAACAGAAAAATTATAATTTTCACCTAGCTTCCATTAAAGAAAATCTGGACAAAAATGAATAAATACAAAAATCAAGAATAATTCATTAACTTCAAGATTTAGATCAAGGATATAATGAAAATTACTTTATTCTGGCCTCGTGAAGTTTTTCTACATATGTAATTCGAAATTAATTTAATTTTTGCAAAACTATGCAAAGAGAATTAACTTTTTTTCTTATCAAAATTTCTTTATCAAAATCTTAATCGTGTTGTTCTAGATTTGTCCTGTTTAAAAAGTGAAAGATTATGTTATTTTAAATGTATTCATGTGTTATTATATAAAACCGCCTAATTAGTTATAATTCTGGTGGATAAATTAAAACAAACATTTTCTTCCTTTGTTTAATAGTTTACCAAGAAATAATATTTTTCTAAGTAATTTTTAATCACATAAATTTCTTATAATCTTAAGAGGCAAGCTGTGTATATGTCTCCGTCGTTGTTTCTTAAATATTTGTTCGTCAGTTAAAAGAAAAAACCAGGAAGACAAATATTTCTTTAATGCTTTTAAAAACTGTATTTAAACATTTTATGCGTTAAATATTTATCTTTAAATCTAAAAGAAAAACAGTTACCAAAGTATTCTTTTAACACCAAAAATCAGAAAGGTAAATTATTCATGTTTTTTGTTTTATTTCTCAAGTAGCATTTTTATCAATTTAAAAAGAAAAGAGGCTACTTCTTAGCTTGCGCGAATTTTTGTTATTTTTAACCAAAAAGGTATTGAAATCGAGCTTTTTAGATCATCTCTTTAAGACACAATTTTAAAAGCAATAAATGAAGGAAAAACTCTTTTCATCAGTTTATTGTTTGTTTGCAAAATTGTTTTATTTTTGATTTTCGCTTTTTACAAATAATTTGCATTCATAATATGACAACTTTTAGTTTAATTTACGAATACAAAAATTGTAATTTCGACATTTTAAAAAATTTGTCTTGTATCCTATCTCGACTAACCAGCTGAAAGTCAAGTTATCCGACTACGTTCGAAACCGTTTTTTAAAAAAAGCGCATAAATGGATAATTTTTATATTTTGTGTCACTTGGAGTAGAACGCATGGATAAAATTATTTTAAGAATATTATTAGAATAAAAAATTATTTAAATGCAATAGTTTGGCAAAAAAAAAGAACTTTGAATTACCTGTTTTCAAAACATTCTCTTTTTATGAAAAATGCTTCTATAACAATAATGTTTTGCTTATATAAAGCTAAGATTTCTCCAGAGGGACTGAACTAGAATTTTTCAAAAATTCACATTATGTTCTGAGTTACTACCCATTGAAATAACTATCGGTGTTTTTTGCTTAAAATTTCTCCTCTCTGTTGTATTAAAATATGGATAAATCTGCTTCTAAGTTATATATTTCAAAAATCCTAGTTCAGGCTCTGTACAGAGGTCTGATCTGTTTATATAGACAAAGTATTATTATTATAGAAGTATTTCCCATAAAAGGAGAATGTTTTGAAAATAGGTCATTCTATGTGCATTTTTTGTCAAAATATTGCTTTTAAATAATTTTTTATTCTAATAATATTCTTAAAACTATTTTATACATGTATTTTAATTCAAGTGACACTAAATATCATAAAAACTATCCATTTATATGCTTTTGCAAAGTCACAGTTCCGAACGTAGTCGGATACCTTAACAAAAAATTTTCAAGTAGACTTGTTACAAAAAAACCACCAATGTTTCAAATTTATAAAATGTTTTAACATCTGAAGTTTATTGACCTGCTACGCTTCACAGTTTCTGAACGAGCTCGAAAAAAAAAATTTCAAACTCATCTCGGGCTAGTCCTATCCCTAGTGTCAACCTACCACGAAGCGGGTGAATGATTCACGAACTTGTGGAGTTTGTTATACCTTTTCACGTACGCTCTATTTTCTCTTCTCTCTTTTTCTCTTACGAAAATTTTTCGACCGCGAACGACACACGCGTAATCACACACACAGTTCCAAACTGTTGCTATTTCTACTCGGCTTCGTTACTTTTCTTAATCCTCCTGCCTATTTTCAAATTTGAAAAAAGTGGATACTGAGGGGGGGAGGGGTAAGAAAGAAACAGTAGCCTGGAGGTAGAAAAAAATTTCGTTATGGTTCGCTACCCCCTGAGCAGTTCGAAGCAGAGAAAAAGATCTACACTCTATCCTCCAAAATGAGTGGTGGAGACCTCTTACCTGAATCATCATTACAAGCGAAGCAAGCAGGCCCTTCAGAGGAGGGGGAAGAGATTCAAAGCGCGCTCTAGCGAATCGGAAATCAAACAGCCCAACAACAACAACAATAAAAAAAAGGATTGGAAGAGGTAAAAAAGGACATAAAAGGCACAAAAAAAAATTCCCCCATCCCCTTTCCAAAAAAAGGAGGACTCACAACAGCATTTTTCTGTTACGTGACAGTTGTTAAGACTATGCCGTGTCGGTTTTTCTGGCCTTCCTTGGAAAAAGACTGTGCAGTGGAGGGTGGTTCCTGGCATCACAGGCAGTCAACCCAAACCGTGGGGAAAAAGTCAGCGTGCTCTGCCGCCCAGAACCAAGCTGGAACCCGCCGCAAAAGCTACCTGCCACTCCACGGCGAAAGGTTGGCCGCGAATTCCCGGTTTCGCGCGGGATGGCCAAAAGGATTGGATGGGTCGAAGAACCCCAAATCTCCGTTCCGCTCGTTTTCCCATCTTTTAAGAAGCTACTCTGCCAGAAGGCAAGACAGCGCCTGGGGGAAGCAACTCTAAAAGAGAACTGATCAGGTTAGTAAGCAGTTATTTTACCTTCGCTCTCTCTCATCAGCAGACAGGTGGATTGCGCCGCTGAGACGCATTACAACATGCGGCATCCCCACTCGCGACTTCGGCTTTTTCAAATCACTTCAAACAGATGTAACTTGATTTATTTATAACACACTATCGAACTTAGTGTCTGGAGCATCGCTAATTTAGTTCGGGTTTTGGTTTCTAGTTCAACACCTTGCGTTACCTGTTGCTATCTTTTCTATCAGTTTTTCATTTAAATTCGGCGAATTAAAATAAATAGGTGATAAATGTACAGCTGACTTTATCGTAAATTATTAATTTATTTTCCATTGTTTCAGTTTAAGTATTGAGTATCGCATTTATTATTAACAACTCCCACACAATTCACAATTTTGGCCACTAGTTCTTTATATACTATGGTTTTCAGAACTGAAAATCAATTCTCCAAAAAGTAGGCAATATTGTATATATATATTTATTTCACATTGAGTTAATCTACCTGTAGAGTAACTCAAGCTTACTTTCGATGTCTTTTCTTCTCCTTTTATTCGGCATTTTTTTCCTTCTGTCGTCAGCAATAAACACAAACCTGTTACGATTCTATCTCGCAGTTATTTTTATTTTTATCGTGGTGGATATCATATTAAATAACTTTTGATGACTCTCTCAGTATAAATCAGCTTTCTTTTCATACACTAACTTAGATTAACAATCTGCGGGTTTTTATGTTATAAAATTCTGAGAGAGAATTTTTCTCCTAATTGGATATAACATTATTTTAAAAGTTTTGATTTTCTCATAACCATTTACATTCAATCCGAAGCTAGTCAGGTTATTGAAATGATCCCTGCTCTTCTCTCTTTTGTAAATTAAGTTTAAAACTTATCTAGAATTGTACTTAGTTTTTATCATTCTGTTTTATTTCATTCAATAAATTTGATCCATTGTTTAAATTCATCTTGCATTTGGCATATTAAACAGAGTAAGAGTAAGAGCAATGTTAGAGTTTTTCTTTAGTATATATCGTTGTATTTAAAATAAGACCTAAAACTATTGAAATGTAATCTATCGCGCGGTGATGGAAATTTGATTTTACAATTTCTGGGATTTTAAACATTCCTTTTGATTCTTTTTCAGACATCCATTGTCTTATTGCTAGTTTTCTCTTCATCGCCCTTTTATGTATTTTTTTTAAAATTCTGACAGAACTAAACATCGAGATTGCAAATTTGTATGGAAAGCTGATTAATGTGACTTTTTTATTTTCATTTAATTTTGAATCAAGCCTTTCTTGATTTTTCATTCGTGACTACTCCTTATCAATGTTTCAAAAGTTCCATTTGTGTTTTCAATTTAATATTTAACAAAGGAAAGCACAATTGTGTACTACAAGAAGTGTATATATTTCAAGATATCAGCAAAAATCTGGCATAAAATGTCTCATTCGGAAGCGGTACAGTTCCATGGCATGCCCGAAAAAATGTTTCAACAGAAGAGGAATTCTATGACGCTGTTTCAGTTTACTTCTAATGGCACTGGAAGAATTCACGGATAACATATAAGCTCCGTGGTTTCTCCTGTGCTATAAGAAGTTTTCTGAAAATTCTTCTGTCTACAAGTGGCCTTTGCGATTTGACACCAAAAACCCTTTGTGGACATGCTGGATCTGAACATTTAAAGAAAATTGAATATAATTTCTGGTATGGAGAGACGGAAAATTGTGAAATGCATTTCTCTTCAAAGAAAACTGAACATTGAAATCCGGTTTGTAAAAAAAGAAAATGAAGAAATCACATCCAAATTTAATTGTGAATAAAGAAGAGAAAATATTAAGCGTATATTTTTCAAGATCCAGTTACAGAATTTTGTATGTGAGATTATACTTTTGGTTTGGAATATCTTCTTCTAATACTGCTTTTATGAAACAGGTTTGACCTCTGTTGAGGCTTATATCTTTCTATTTTTGCGATGGAGTTCTGTATATTGATAATTTGATGGTAACTCTAGAATCTTAAGAATATAAGTTGAAATTCAACTTTTGGAGGGGAGGGGATTGGGAATCGTCTCAAGCTTTTGAGAATGAGGAGGATGTGAAATATGATTCATATTTTCTTATCATTCCAAATTGCTACTTTATTTTGCATTCGAATCACTACTCCAGCTCTAAGAAATTCTTATTTCGGGCAGTTTCCTTTTAAGTAATGCTTTATTAAGATGTTCGGAAAATTTTTTTTTCTCAATTATATTGAAAAAAAAATATCTTTTTTTCTGAGAAAGTTCTTTCTTTACTTTTTGAATCAGACATTATTCATTGAAATTTCTTAAAAATAATTAATTTTTTTGCATCGATGTTTTTTTTTCGAATGTTATTTCCATTCCTGTGAATATCTATGAATTTCTTTATTTATAACTAACATATAACTGTGCAACAAAACTGAGTTACTCCTAATCAAATATAATATAGAAAATTGCATTATATTATAATTTTTTTTGAAAAATATTTATTACTCTGTTATTTCAATGGATTTCTTTGGAAAAATTTTGCAATTAAATTTGCATTTTATGCCTTACTTTTAGCGTACCTCAAAGATTTAGCGATAATACCTTCAACTGTTTTGATCAAGCAACAAAATATATTTCATCTTTGACATACAGACTAAAATTAAATGAACATTTAAAAGTTTGCTTCATTTTTCTAATATTTTGCTGTTATAATATTTGATATTCCATGTTACTTGTGAATGCATTATAAAATTGCAGTAAATTACATCCATAACACAAAAACATTTACATCATCCCATTGTTCGTCAAAACAACCCTAAAGTAATTTAAGCTAATATTTATAAAATTTGCATAAGTAGGTGAATTATCTTCACATTTATTCAAGAATATATTTTTTCAGTTTTTAAAAATAACGCCATTTGATTTATTTTGAAACCCCAAGGATCCCTTAAGCTGTTTAAATCACATCTTGACTTTAATTTTAAGAAAATTATTTATTCCTTTCAGAGCTCTTAGTAAACTGTTTTGAATTTATTAGTGTTTTATTACGTTGAAACCGCATTTATTATTATTTTTTACAAGTCTTTTCGTGATTAATATTTTTTTAAAAAAAACTTTTGAAGAAATGTAATAGGAAAATAGGAGAAAAAAAAGTACAAACTTTCTAATAAACATTCTTCTATAAAAGGATAATCACTAATGGATGCGATTTTAATTTAGTGTCCTAAAATAATATCTAAATATATTTTTTATTCCATAGAATCATTTTTTATGCTACGAAAAAAGTCACTTTTGTAATTAATTTTGTTCTGATGTTGAACTAATGTACACAAAATGTGTTTCCTTCATTATTCATAACCAATACAGTCTTTTTTTAAGAAATAGGGTTGTTTTTTTTATGTATATGAAAAAAGACGACTAAGTGCTCAGAAGTATTTATACTTTCGTAAATCTTTCGATATATATCTTCAACAATAGACATTCATCAGCTAATTATTGGACTCCTAAGAAAAAATAAAGTATATCTATTCACTTTCTTTTATTTTAAGCGTATATCAGGGGCGATAATCAAGGGCGTAGCTACCGCTTTATCAACCGTATCAAAGATACGGGGCCTCCAAGCTACAGGGGCCCCAGTATATGTAACTACGTAACTACAGTCTGTCTCACTGACGGGGCCCTCATATCTAAAAAAGGGCCCCGAATGAATTTTGATACAGGGCCCACTCAGAACTAGTTATGACAGTGCTTTTGGTATTACGTAAACTCTGATGTCAACAGGGTTAATATTTTAGACAGGTATGCGTATATTTGTATTTGATTAAATAAAGTATAACCATATAATTTATCTCTCTGTGCAGCGATTTTTCCTCTATCACGAACAATATGGTATTTCTACACATTCAGTTAGAATATATAGTTTCCACTTTAAATAAAAAAATTATACCTTTAAAAACCAAGTTTAGTTCATCTTTTAAGATCCCGAATAATTTCCAATGAGTACATTGTGGAGGGGGGGGGGTATTATTTTATCTCCACATATTTTGTTAACGTATACTAGCAGTACTTAATGATATTTATAGATTATTATCTATAATAATATAATTAATAAACAGCCCACAAATTCTGAATAGTTAAAAAAAAATACACAAATTCAATATACCATTGAAAAGTGTTGTCCATGCTCCGTAGTATTTTCTACTTCACTATGCATTTATTTGCTTAGTAAATATTAAAAATTTTCAGACGATGTATAAATTTTACAAAAATAAAAAATAATAATATCTAAAGATATTTTTTAAAACTATTTTTGCACATATTTTGTATGAAAACATACCGCATATCCTAGATAGATATAGATCTGCATTACATAATGCATTAATAATACACCTTAATGAGATATGGATTTAAAAAATGAGTCTTATTTCTAAACTAGACTCTAATCTAAGTTCCAAAGGAGATTTTTTTTGCTCCATTTACATATACTTCTCTCGACGAATAAAATTTCTAAACTTCCCGAAAGTCGGAATCCCGGAATTTCATTGGGTCACTACTATCGATCTGTGCACCAAAAATACTTCGGGTCGGAACTTCAGAGATTAAAGAACCGTTCGATCCAAACTCATATGGAAAAAAAAAAAAACTTTCAACGAAAGAATTAATGCCAGGAAGACTAAAAAGAAAGTAAATAAAAAAAAAAAAAACCCAACGAAATAGGGTGTGCCTCACTGGACTAGCACTTTCCACTCTACCCTACCTCACCTTTTACCCACGAAACACCTGCCCCGGACGTAATATCGATTGGCGCAGATCTTTTTAGAAAAGTGTCCTGATATTTGTGTGACATGTATGTGAAAGATTACACCTTTCTTTTTTTTTAATAAATGTCGCTTCTTTTTTCTCTCTTCCCTTTAAATTTTTTTGTTTTTTTTTTTTTTTTTTTCCTTTTTTTTCCCCATTATTTATATAACTTTCCTATCTCGCTTTTGAGGTAATTTTGTTCCATTATATCTTCTATGAAAGTTGAATTATGTTATGATTTTGGAAAATATTAGAAGAGTCAAAACTGAGAGTAAAATTGTGTTCTATTACAGAATTTAATATATTAGGAAGAATTTTGAAATATGTAGTAGTATCACATATACTCAAAAGATTATTTCAAAAAAAAATTTCATATTTTCTTCCTCTGATCGTTATGAAATACATTCATAAATGCATCTGATTTGAAAATAAAATACTTGATAGAAATTTTAATAAAATTTACTTATGTTATATCAATTTTTTTTTTAAAGGATACATGAGCTTTTTATAATATTTAGTAGACTACACAAATTTCTATTAAAAATCACTTGACGTGATAAAATACTATTTTAAGACAATCAAAATACAGGACAGTCTAAAAAATATTAAAATTTGAAACGAACTAATAAAATCGTGCATACTGAAATGCATTTAGCATTGAAAATTGTTCGCTTCAAGTATTCTTAAAATGTCTAGATCTGTCTCTAGCCTGTTTCATGCGATAGATTTGATATTCCTTAAATATATATCAACATCTATCTGTAAAATAACAAGGTCTATCGTTAGAAAAACTACACGCACACACAAAGCTGAAACGCAACTTTTTTAAAAAAATTTGCTTGCATTTAAAATTTGTCCGTTACACAATTGAAAATGAAAAGGATATTTGAAATGAAGCTATTTATCATAAAATTTTGCTCTTGGATTTTTCTATTTAACTTCAATTAGTATTTATGCAGCTTTTAAATAATTTATTTAAGGTTAAACGGAAGAAAAGATTAAACTTTAAATATTTAGAATGTTATTCTAATATTTTGAAATTTAACGCACTTAAAATAGAGCGAAATATTAGTTCAGTGACTTAAAAAAAAAGATGGAATTCAATTACAAACATTGCAACCATACACATAATGAAAATATTGCATATATATTCGAAATCTGAATTTTATGAACGAATCGATTGGCTCTAAAGCTAAAAGTGTATTAACTAACGAAATGATCTGACTCAGTTTTGTTCGTGTTTAGATAGTATTCATATTATATTTTCTGGGTGAAATTCTTATCTAATTGCACGTACACAAAAGCTTAAAACATGAAATTAATTTTATCATTGTTTTAAAAAAAAGGGAATATTGTAACTTTGATAGCATAAAACAGTTTTAAAAACGAGGAATTTTTTTTAGCAACCAATTAACAATGCAACAATCTAAGAAATTCAATCTTAATAAATATAACGAATAAAGATTTTTTTTTTTTTTTTGCATTGAAAAACTTGAGACTTTATTCGGACGACATAAGCATACAGTTTAAAAGCTTACTTAATTATGGAACATGAATCTGACTAAGAATATTAGATTTTTCTTTGTTAGTTTTATGATAAAGAATTGAAAAATTAATAAACCAGTAAATAAATGGATGATACCCATGAAAAAAGTATATCTTGTCATAAATATAGCTCTCATATAAATGTTGCTTTATAAAATCTCAGTATGGTCAATTAACTTCACAAAAATATTTGGAAAAAGACATTTATAAAATTTGAAACTTGTTTCTACAAATATTTACATTCAATGAGGACGAATAACAGAGTGAAAAGGTTTACAATAATCACATTTATCAAATGTTGCCAGTTTTTTTTTTCTTCTTCTTTAATAATACCGGTACTAATAATAGAAGAAATAAATGGAAAATATAAAATTTTGTTTCCCAAAGAAATCCAATGGGAAAGGGGATTTTTAATTAGAATTTAATGGTATAAGTCTTAAGTGTTACAGACCCCAATGTACACATTTATATGCCATATTTATTGCACTATGGTATAACCCAGTATCAGAATTAACTTACAACGTTTTATTGAAAAGGACAGAATGTAAAAAAATTGATTTCAGCTTGGAATCGCATAAGAATTATCACAAATGGAAAATTGAGGATTATAGAATTTGAGTATCCAGAATTTAAACTCTGAATTTTTTAGGAAAATTTAATAACCTCATATTATTAAGTACTCGTGATATTACTGCGAAGATGTGAATAAATTCATTCTAATCCAGAATAACCGACTCAATTGACGTGTTATTTTTTCTTTTTTTTTACACTCGAATACAAAGAACTGCTTTTTAATAAAACTCTGAATCTTCTCTGGAAGTTTAATGTACACCAACGCTTTTATAAATAAGTACACGAAAATAAATCCGCTCTAATCCAAAACATCTGACTCTATTGACCTGTTCTTTTTTTGTACCCGAAAACAAACATGATGCTACTTTGCAAATAACATCAGGCTTCTAACATTGAATTTCATGATTATAAATAGTTGTTATTATTCAGTGAAACGATAGCTTGGAGAGATTGAATTTTACGACAAAGTTTCTTTTTTTAATAATTGCTCGTTTACTTACTTTATTAAGTAAAGTATAATATGTCTCAAACACTGTTTTTCTGAAACTGGGAGTTGATTTACTAGATAGCAGACAATAGAAATAATCCCGTAATATTGTCAACAGCACGTGGCTTCTTACTTAGTGATACTTTGTGTCAATGACGGTAGCTTTATTATATTTGCTCTATTTTATAAACTGGTTGGCTTGTTTTTCAATGGGGGATTTTTTTTTAAATATATACTTTGAGATATTTTTCCAGCTATTTGAACCGAAAACCTTTCTTGGCTAAAGTATAAAAAAAAGACTAAAATTAGCATGGCATATATAAGAGATGTTTAAGCAAATTATTAAAAAAATATTTTTATCTTATCCCAAACTACGTTCTTTTTTTTTTTAATTTGCAGTTCTCAGAATCATTTTTACTTTTTTTTTTTAAGATAAGATTTTTAAAGATCTTTGAAATAAAGTCTTGATATGGATAAAGTAGAAAAAATTTTCTGTTATTCTCTAGCTAATTAAAAAATTTAGAAACCTTCAAAATTCAATGTCGTCATCATTTGAATTCTTTAATAGATAATGATTTTTCGAGTTAATAACGCATATAATTATAATAAATTGGAGGAAAAGATAATAACAGGGTTTTAAATTGGCTCTGTAGTGTTCGATCTTTAACAAAAGCTTTTTTTATATATGACTGGCGTTTGAGAAATTCGGAAATCGACTTTCATTGTTGTGAGTTAATAATGCGTTACTCAAGAGAAGAAAAATTCTGAGGAAAACCTGTAATTGGAAATTATTGAAATATTTCGCAAACATATATTCTTTTAAAATAAATATTTGTTTAAATCATCATATTGGGAAATAGGATTGTAATTAGTTTCTCGCAGTTGATAATAACAGCATTAAAAAAAATTGCTTGAAGTTTTTAGCATGGATATATGTTTGCGAACATTTAAATAAATATTGATTGAGGAAAGACTCCGGATGTTGCATGGTTTCATCTTAATTTGAGGAACTATTGATAAACAATTTCAAATAATCGAAATATTACACACTTCCAAGGTAATTAAAATTTCCTATTGTTTTCTATTTTGTAAGAAATATTTATTTAACAAAAGAAAACGAGTACATGCAATGAAAAATTCTTCATGAACAATTAATTAATACTTTAAATTCTGGAAGATGGATTTTTTTTAAGACTTGTGTGCATTTCCGCATATGAATCGAAATCAATTTAACGATAACTCCCTTTTTTGTGAACACCTAAAATAAAAAGAATCTATTTATATATATATAAGAGTTACACAGCGCGGCTAGAATTTTGTTTAAGAAGATTGAATATCTATCTTTTTGAGGAAAATGATAGTGTGAAATAAGGCAGATGCGAGAAGAAATAACGTGACAGAAAAAAAACGAGTAATGGCAGTAATAAAGAAAGGGGGAAAAAAACATAAAAGTATAATAATCATAATACATAAATGAAAAAGGAACCTTAGGATCTTGGCGCCCAATGACTAAACCCCGCTATTACCTGTTCGGTGCGCAGGCGCAGATGAGAACACGAACTACGAAACAATGTAGTGTACGTCACAACCGTCGAGATAACCGTATCCGCAGTCAGAAGAAGGTTCGCTTGGAGGATCGTCATTGGGCTACGCAGCTTGTGGTCTTCCTGCGCGTAAATTCTCGGTTCAAACCCTGGACTTGCTGGAAAGGTGAGCTTTTGGACCGATAATAATCTCTCTCAACTAATTTTTGGTTCAAACCAATTATTCAGTGTTTATTCTACTGTTGACGAGGAAAGTTTGAAGAGCTCGTCCGATATTTTGAGAAGGAAAATCGTACTTTTTTTTTATTATTATTATTTCTGCCCGTTTCGTAAGAGGAAAGAAAGCCATGCAAGCCGGTTTCTCATTAAACAACGGAAATCGCTGCGGTATCTTCCACCGTAAGTATTTTGGTTGAGTATTTCTTGGAGATATATTTTATTTGTTTTCAATTTCTCTTTGGTATTTCAGAATTTCAAAACTTAAATTAGTGTCTCCGTTACGTTCGCCGTAATGCAGTAATTTTAAAATGTGATTTATGTTTAAATCATTATTATATTTTCCTTTTTATCTTCATTAAAAATGGAATTGATGATTGTTATTTTATGTTAAATTGTTTTTAGCTACAAAATGGTGCGAAGAATTTATCATTTTCAAATCCCCTCCGCGAACTGAGTATGTCTGTAACGTAATTACCTGTAGAAGTGTTCAAAGGAGTTTCTATTAATTTATTTCTTTTTAATTATTGTACTAAATAAATAGCATTTTTTAAAAAATAAAAAGCCATGAACGGAATTATTTAGAATAATCATTTATGGGGAATATTGTTTTCTTTAAAAAGGGAATTGCTTGTACCGAAAACCTCCGTTGAGGGGAAAAGGGAAAAATATCCGAGAACCGTAAACTTTTCTTCGGTATATTGATTTTTAAATTACTCCCATTTGTTTTTAACTTCTTAAATACTGTGTATTATATTTGACAATCGTTGTCTGAAGCATTATTCGCGATTATAAAAAGTACAGTTTGCCACGAATCGGTTAATCATTCGCGATTTTTCTGAAAGAAAGGAAGAATAGGACACTGAACAAATATTGAATCGCGTTTCCTGTGATATCTCCTGAACATGACAATTCAGTTGTGCATCAAGTGAAGGGGGTGGAGCTCTCAAAAATATCGTTAGCTGCCGTTTCTAACGACTCTCTCACCTGCTTGTCGTTTTCGGTTATTTTTATTATCAGTAAATTCACTTCGAGAGGTGAGAAGGAACATGAATATCGCTGAGACTGTGTTCGGCACAGCATTGCACTTAAAAAGTTAATTTAAATAAAATTTAAATTTAAAAGAAAAAATGAATGACTAAAATGCGAATATTACCTAGATTATTCGTTACGGAACAAACGAATAATTAAATACGAAACAAAAGAAACATTTTAATAGAAAGTGTTTTACTAATAATATATTATACTTGCAAAAAATTTGGTAAAAATAAATTTAGTTTTAAAATTTCTGTTTAATATTAATTTATTGGTCTTGATCGATAAAGTCATTTTCATTTCTGTTTTTCTCTGTAAATAATTTCGAAATGCATATAACTATATTATAACCCTTTTTGGGAGTGTGCTTAGTAATGCAGTGTTGCTAAAAAAACCGATTCTCTACAAAAATTCAACTTTCGCATTTACATTTCAACACCCCTAACGGGATATGAAAATGAGAACATGATATCTCACAAAACCTCGTGAACTCCTAATTGTGAAATACTGTTATGAAAGACTAATATTTATCAGAATGGGATTTTAAATGGTTTTTGATTTCCGTTCATTTTTATTATCGAATAACTTTTTTTGTTGAAACCGGTACCAATATAGCCTAAATATTTTTGTGCAGGAATGCATGTTTGATTACTCCTTTCCCCTGCTCACGAAGAGTAACTTTAGTCCGAAACTCCACGGTAATGAAACCGCTTATTGGCCTGTAATTTATTCCGTGGGCTTTTCCTGTAAATGCAGCTCTAAGGCAAAGAGTGACTCACTAGTATCACGAGCGTTCTGAAGCGTGCTGGAGCTCCACCCAATCATTGACGTTAGTCGAAATTGTAATTGGCGCGCTTTCTTCACCACTTTAATTTTTAGAATGGATTTAAAGCTCGTTTTGTTATGGGAGTATAATTTTCTATGCAGAGAAAAGAGTAAACACTTTCCACGATGATCGGGTTTTTTTTTCGTTTCATGGGCGGTTTTATGGCATCAAAATATTTGTATTTCTTTACGCTGTTTCACAAAATATGATCTCCGGATGGAAATAAATAACTGAAAAATATATTTTTTCCCTCCGTTGATGTTATTATTTTTAGTAGTTTCCGTCCTAAAATATCTGTCAAAAATCTTTGCACTAATATAAATATCTCAAATCCATACTTCAACAATATCGAATTATATAATAGACAAATGTGTGTGTATATTTCTCTTAACAATGCTTAAATAGTACCATATTATTTGAGAGCTGATAGTGTTTATGCAACTATTAATTTTTAAAGGGTTTTTAGCTTTTTATTGGTAGATTTTCTCTAAAATTTATCAGTGAAACTTTCTCAAAATACCTTTTGGGAAAAATACTGTACTGCCATTGTAATGTTATTATTTTACATGTATTAGAAACAAATCCTTTCTGCGCAGTACAAATTGTTTAAAAAACAATACGCTAATAAAATAATACTAACTTCTGTTATATTTTCAATCAGAATTTTTTATTTATTTTTTAACAATATTTCTCTAAAATACTTGAATGTAAACTATGCCATGGTTTATTTTTGTTGTTAGAATAGGGCTTTTTAAAATCATGCTTGGTCGTGAATGTGACTTTGTATGGAGGAAATAGTTCGATAGTGTTTTACAGTAAATAATAAAATATTGTTTTCCCAGTTTCGATATTTTCCTTAACGTATATATATATATATATATATATAGCTAACTCATCTTCAGAAACATTTTAAGTTCCATAACCTTTGATTAATATTTTGTTCTATGAAGATCTTGCATGATCAAATTAAAAAGGAAGTCTTAAGGAGAAACGCTTTGGTAAACTACTCGGCAGTGAAGTTAATGGTAAAGTAGTTTTTTTATTATTATTATTTAACTGTATTGTGAGCAGTATAGCACACACAACTCTATCTTAAGTACACATTATACCTAATACTTATTGTATTCTAATTTAGTGATGCAATCTACACAAAAGAAGCAATTTCAGCTTGATAAAAATCTCTAATTGAGAACTTAATATTTCTGAAACCAGACTTTTCTTATCTGAAGAAATAAGCCGAAGTTTAAATTTTCAAAAGATGCATGAGAAATAATTTTTAAATAATTGTTCTCTGTAGTATGAGTCGTATTAATCATATCACTAATGCAGAGTCAATTTTATATTAAAATTGCATGATCATATTTAGGAAAAGTATTGGTTTCTTTTTTATTTTTATTGTAATGATATAAAAATATTAGATTATATTCTTGTGTATTAAATACAGAATTTAAGTTGCTTAAATTCATGGAAAAATTCATACCAACTTGCTCAATTTCAAATTTAATTTTGATGTATAAAATCTAAATTTTTTTTTTCTCTCTTTTCAGTTGCTTGAAAATGCATGGAAATGAATATCATGCATATATGAATTTCTACATGCGAGATCTTAGCACGTCTTTCTCAAGTCTTTCTCTATAGATTTCTTTTTAAATCTATTTTCTCTTATTTTGCTTGTTAATCAGGTTCTTTTTATTAAAAAGATCAATAAAAACTTTTAGTTATTTTAAATTTTCATTGCTTTAAATTCCAGAAAAGGATAATATCAGAATTAATTCCTCAAGGCAATCTTAGTTCTGTGCTTCTCAAAGTTGAATGCTATAGTTTAAAAATAAAATATTAAAATTAACATTTAAATATTAAGTACAATGTGCCAATGTTAAAATTTCAAAATATAAATTATAGATACATATATAAAAATTACTTTTTTTCTGAAATGAACATAAACCTTATCCATCGCAAAACAATATATAGCTTCTACAATGAATTCGAAAATATATATTTTTTATCTGACATTAACCTTTCAAAGTAATTTATAAAAAGAATATCGAATTACCCCCTGCTCTTAAGTTATCTTAAAAGTTAATGACTGTGCTATATCTATAATGATCATGAAATGTGTATTGAAATTTTCTGTCTACTGATTGTACACTTTAATGATAAATCAGTGCGCCTGTTTTCTCAAGCATAAATTTGCGAACTCTCTATCCAACAATGAAAATTTTAATTCCCTTTGTTCCTATGTTTATGGTAGACCACTTTTATATATGAATATACCTGAGTCTCTATGTCTGCTTCAAGTTTATTTCCCCTTCAGGGTAAGGTAGGTCATGAATCATTCTTCACCTCGGAAATTTGAAAATGGCGAAAGTGAACTAAAACTGTAGTTAAAATTTCCTTAGAAGACTCACATAAAAGATTAGACTGGTTGAAACAATTGTGAGAGCTCTTCGAAACGCAGGTGGAAAACTTTATAGATTGCGTGATTTTCAAAAAACGAAGGCCGTTGAACCTCAGGGCTAGCTACATCTGCGTTCCACTGATGCTTCTACGATTGTCAGAATACCCTCATAATCTATCTCGATATTCTTACCACACGTTGTCGTGCCAGCTGTCAGGTGACGAGTCAGTCTGATTGGCCTACTGCTCTTGTACTGTTTTTGAAACTGATAGAGCCGGGGGCGAAAACTATCGTCATACCGGAAGGAAGATACATCTACCACCTCTAATTACATCCGATTTACAATGCCATCGGAAGACTTGAGGTGGTTGGCAACTACAGGTTTTAATATGTCGGCTTAACGTATTTTAACGGATGGTCACTACTCAATACACTTATCTTCTCGACAGTATCAAGAGAGAATATCTCTGTTTCGCTAAAAATCTGAAATGTACTCAAAATTTAACTATGCATTCCTCAACAAATTGTAATAAAACAAATTGTTATAAATTTTGCAATAAAGCTTTTAATCCCCACACCTATTTTTTAACTTTATTCATAAGTATGATGAAAAAAATAGCCATATTTCATCATGTTCTGTATACTTTTCAGAAATATTTTCTAGAACAAATATGAGTCCCACTTAAAAGTTTGATTCATTTTTAAAAGCACTTATATGACTTAGATTAGGGATATATTGATCTTAATCTGCAATGTTCGTTAATTTTTTTGATTAGTAAAATAATGGATAAATGTTACAATTATCTGAAAAAGAATCAGGCATAGTATTTGAATTATTTTATAAGGAGAGTATTTTACAGCAAAAAGTATAGTGTAACTGTACAAACGATTAATTATCTGATTATTTGATTTCGGTGCTTCGGCCGTAAGTGAAATAAGATCGTAGAATAATAGAAATCTTTCCTTTTTTTTTAATGAAATGTGTGTACTCTATGTTTTCTAGTAATATACTCAAACACTCTTCTAAAAATGGAAATGTTCCTCCTGCTGTTTCGATGAATTTGTTCTATGTTGGTACCTATTTTTCAAAACGATTAACATTATTGTTTATTTTTATGGCTATGAAAAGTATATGTTCATTTATGGACTTGGAAGCACATTTTTAACTGTATTATAAATCGTATTTATCTCAAATAATGGCTCAAGCATATCATTAAAAAATGTATCTTTACATACTTAGAAAAAAAAGATTTCACCTGATTGCAGGCAATCTTGTTTGTAGATTAGTTGAAATTTAAAGACCAATTCTGGATACTGAGAATATTATATGAAAAGGAAAAATTATTAACTTGCTCTAAGTGAAGCTTATTTGGAAAACCTCTGGATATTTTTCTCTTTTGGATGTTTAACGTTAAAAAAAAAAGATAAAAGTATCAGAAAAAAAGTTGGTAGTAATAAAAAATAAATGTTCTTCATACTGGTGCAAATGTGTACAATATTTACAATAATTGAAGGCTATAACTATTATAAAATCATGATATAGGTATTTAAAACATAAATAAATAATAGACAAAAAAGTTATAGAATTCGATCCAATTTCACCTTTTTATTGTTCTCAACAATTATAAGAAATAAAAATAGTACAAGTAATAATAATGATTATAATAATATAAGTAATACATAATAGTATTTATAAAAATAGAAATACTAAAAAAAAAGTGTAATAAAATGTTATTTAAAAATTTTTCTTATTTATAAATAATGATAAAATATTTTCTTTTTAAATGTAATTCATTAACATTCATATTAAATAACCTCTTATAATTTTTTTCATCGGTTATATTATCTCTAAATCAGCTCTTATATAATGTTATTAACCTCTGCCAAAGTTAAATCTCAACTACTCTTTCAAGAGTAAATTGCATTCTTTTTCGACGCTTCAAAATGATTCTTCGGAAATTCTGGTAAAATGAGATAGATGCATGCGATATCTAGTCATGCGTTTCAAAAACTAGTCTTCCAGGTGCATTATTATTTCCCTCTTCCTCCTGTTTCACATTTACTTTTTTAAAAACATTGTTTTAAATGCTTCTTGGTATTCAAACTTTCAGATAGACGCTTCCAAGCGAAAAAGAAAATAATAATAATGGAAAAAATCTATCATTTTGATAAAACGTATCACAGATATTTAAAGATTGCGTAAGAAAATATATTTTAAAATAAAATTTTTTTTATTTTTTTTTTTTTTTTTTTTTTGTCTTTTAAACTCATCATCTTTGTATATACAAACACAAAGAATTAGGTGTTTATTATTTAACTTAAATGAGTCAAAAAAGAATATTTTTTAACATTTGATTTTTTTTTTTTTTTTGAAAAATATTAAACAGACAGTTTTTAATGTAATGTCATCAAAAATTGTTTGCCGTTTCAATTTCCTTGGTTGATTGCGTGCTAGCTGTTTTTATTCTATTTTCATAAATTTTGCATTTATCTGAACCTGCGGGTTACAGTATGATTTTTCACAGCTGCCTAAATTAGTTTTCTGTCATTTTGTATTTATCCATGCGGAATTATCATCGGTCAGATAGGTCGATCAATGCGTTCGTCTTTCTCGTAATAGGAGCCATATTTAATATCATTGGATTTGATGTTCCCCTCGTGGAAGTAGTAAATAAATTTGATGCATATGGCATTTCGCACTGAGGAGTGATCGTTTTTCCATATCTCGCAGCTTTAGCTTTTTTTTATTTTACTTTTTCGCGTGCTGTCTGAGTATCATGATTATATGGCTACTGCATAAAATATCATTTAGGTATGACGCGTTGCGGTAAAAATTGTGGATAGAGGGCGCTGCATTCTTGCATTAGCGACGCATTTAACGTTGCCACGGAAACCAACCAGAATAAACATGAGTTCTAGGAAATAATGAAATGGAATGACTACTAGTCTGAAAGATTATACTGAAACTGTTTGATGTAGGTGCGTGGGTTTACATTCATTCATGACGCCAATTGACTATCCTTTTTTTTTGGAAAAAGCATTTCTTTGAAGAATACAATAAAACAACAATCGTCTGGCTCAGGTTAGAATTTTTCTTTACAATTCTTTTTGCTTACTTTTATCCTTCATTTATTTTGTTTAGTTTGAAATTCACATAAATATCTCTCACGATAAATTATTTCCATAAAAATTTTCGAACAATCCTTTTCGTATTGATTATTAAATTCGATAATATTAGGAAATGGAGAAGAGATATTTTCCCTCCTCTAAAGATACGGAATGTGAGTAAAAATTTAAACTGATTTTGAATTGCTAGCAGTAAATATAATATGATGAGATATATGAGAAGGGGAATTTAAATTAAGTTAGATGTACTATTATGAAATTTTATTGAGGTTTAAAATCAATTTAAATAACTTAAAAACTATTTACTTTCCATTGCACATAATTTTTTTTGTTCTTGAAATTACTGTTCTGAATTCGTACGATCTCTTAAAGCAAATTTATTAACTTTATGAAAACGATTTTTATTTTAAAATATATCGTAAAATCTTTTCTTTTTTTCCCCCGCATTTACGAATAATAATTTATAAGCTTATTTTAGCTATTTCAGTTAATTAAACTGTGCAACATATTACTTGATGTTTGAGAAATTGTTTCAAAACATCATTGAATTACATAGATGTTTCAGTAAACGAAAGAATTTAAGTGTATGGAAATAAGTTATTTCTCAATGAACAATTTTTATGAATTAAATGAATTGAGACAGTCAATGAAATTATCCTTAACTTAATCAATTTTTTTCATGCTTCTTTATTGCTTATGATCGACTTATTATTATATTTTCAACTTTTTATGTTATATAAATATCAATTAATTTTACTGAAATTAGAAATAAAAAATAAAGAGTAGTTTTAAAATACTTAGAAATAAATTGTTAAAGCGGTGTGAGGAAAGTCAATATATGTCCTTCACATTACACTTTTAAAAATTAAGCTTTCATAAATTAATATTGATCTTTAAATTTAAAACAGTGTTAGTAAGGAATCTCTGTAAAATTTCAAATCTAACCAATGTTCATTTTTCATCCATAGTTATTTGCGTAAAATTCGAGACCCTGGTGTTGATAACTTGATAGCAATGATAGAAAAAACTGAAATCTAAGGTAATAACAAGTCTGAAAAATCCTCCCTTCGTTTCTCACTTAGAAACTAATAACGATCTCTGTGCACACCTTTTCGGGAGACTAGCGGCAAATTCCATTCCATATTTATCCCTTGCATTTAAATATCGAACCACGAACTATTTCTATGGCAACTTGACACCACTCTGACTATCAAACATTGAAAAGACTTTGAAGACGTCATGGCGCGCGACTGTTAGTAGAATTATTTTTGGTGCGAAACTTCTTGGAGGCGAAAGGTCGAGACCTTTGCCAAATGTAAATGGTACAGTGACCCGAATCTTAATGACTATCAAGGGAGAAAGCGAAGAATGCTGAAACGAAAGATTCGTGACCATCCTCACCAAACAGCATTCTTACAACCCGCGCGCACGTGGAGATTATATAGAAAACATGGATATATCTGACGATTGGATAAGCTCATTTCCCACTGTATATCCTCTTACTATTCATTTTACCCTTTGTTCATGGAAAACAATAGCATGAGCTTAAGATAGGAAAGATTTTATAGTTCCGGTATAAAAAATGGCTGTACAATACTTGGTGATCAAGTTGGAACAATAAGAAGGCGACATTTGCGCAGTGGGGTAACAGACCCACCTTCATTTTTCTTTTGGATCTGCAAACCATGGACAATGGATGCATGCTACGACATCTTGTAATGGACTTTCAAAATGGCCACTAAATCCAACTTAAATTTGAACTCAGTGTTGGATACTATCGAATCTCGCGAAACCGGTTTGCATGCCGGCTGTAGATTCGGTCTATTATAAAACACAGACTGCGTGTATGAGCATTAGCATACAATGGCACAAAAGCAATTTTGGTGAGTGATTTAAGAATTGGCTGTTCTCCAGTTAATTGCTATCGGAAGTGACTTTCCACTCAGGAAAGACACCAAGGAATTTCATTTGGAGATTTCATGAATTTGGCTCTAATTTATTTAGCTAATAAAAAAATATCTTTTAAAATAAATAACATTGTTCCCAACAATTGATTCTTTTGAAAAAAAATGTAGTGGTAGAAATTGAAAATACAATTATTTTCTTCATTGTATTTAACTTGCATACTAAAGCGTTTTGTCAGTGTTTTTGAAAAAAAAGAAAGGAATACGGACAGGTTTTTTTATAAAATCTATTAAATGTTATTAATAAATTAGAATTAATTAACTATTAAAGCTACTTAAAAGGATATAGATATAAATATGTGTGTAACTATCGTAAGCGCGTATTAAATATGTGAATTCATAAATATTGTTATAGAATCTTAGTAAATTATTAATTCATGACACATGATAAATATAATTTTAAAAAAATTAGTTTCACCAATTTAGCTTTTTAAATTAAATCTCTTAGTTTAATTATAAAGGATTTTTTTAAAAAAAATAATACCTTACCAAAAAATAAAAGCTTATTTCTTGTATGTTTTGTTTCATTTTTTAAAATTTAAGTTTTAAATAGACAATATATAAAAAGTAAATTTTAGTTGTTTAGTTATTTTTTATTGTACTTTATTTTAGGCAAAAAATATTGAAAAAACCGAAATAAAGACTTTTTTTTTTTATTTTTCAGATAAATGATTTCCGTTGAGCCATTGGCGAATTCTTGAAAAGACTTCCTGAAATCCAATGAATCATCCAGTCATCAGGGATTGTGGATGTAGTTTTTCCTATTGTCCTTGGCACTGTAAGAATTCACAGATGGATAACGAATCGTGGATTCTTTAGTGCTAAAGATAAAAGGGAATGTTGGCTGCACCAACAAGAAGAGCCTTGCTGTTTGGGAACCTCCTCTTCTGTTATTTGGCACTGTCACATTTTTGTGTGTCTATAATTCTACAAAAATTGTGATAGTGTCAAGCAACATGAAGAGCGTTGAATCATCTATCTGTATATCTGCAAGTCATCTTCTGCAGCTGCGCTGATTTGCCGCTACCATCAATTCAGTAATGATTATTTTTAAAAATATTAACTTACATTGCATTTAAAATGGTGTTTTTAGTCATATTTATATAAGGTAGTTGTATATTTTAGAAAAAAAGCATTTAAGTTAAACACAAACACGTAAGATTATAACAATATAATTTGTATAAATAAGTAAATATCTCTTAGTAACAAAAATAACTTTTATTCATTAAATTAAAATATATTGATAACTTAAATTGTAGTTCTCTGTTTTTTTTTCAAAAATTTATGCACTTAAAATGTATGCATAAGTACGTCAAAGGTTTTATGTTATAATAGACCAATATATTTTAGTGCAATTATTAAATACATTTGATCCATAATTGTTATAGTTTAGGCTAGGACTATTTAAATCTTAATTAATTTTTGTATAATTACATTTTTAAACTTCATGTTAGACAATATTAAATTAATTTTTTTTAGAAATAGATTTACTCTTTAGCTTAAAGTCTTCTAATTTTTATTTTATTTTGTTAGAGATTTTAAAACATGAATTTAATATGAATTACAGAATTTATTAGAATTTTACGTGGGAAAAAATTTGCATAGAAGATGGTGTAAGTATCTTTAGTTATTTTTATTAAGGATTTAGAAAATATTTCTTTCATTTTCCTACAGATTTCAGGTTTGTTCTTTTAAAGTTTTTCAGCAGTATATAAGCAAATCGCATATTACTACATAAAAAATAACACTACTTTTATTACAACTCTGTTACATGGGTGTTAAAAAGGAAAAAATATTCATAACCAGATTTTTAAGCTAAGACATAATTTTCAAAAAAAAATATTTGAAAAATGTTTAATAACTGAATTTTTTGTATTGAAATTAGTAGTTTAAATAAATAAGAATATTAAAGTTTTTCTGTTATGTTATTTAAGACAAGTTTAAATACCATGAATTCAATTTTGTTAGCTCATTTTATTAAAAATAAGATTTAAGTATAATTACTTTTTTTTTCATGGTTTTTTTTTAAAGAAATATTTTTTTTAATCTTTCAATTTATTACCTTGGTGGTACATTTCAGAAACTTGAGAACATGCTCTAATTTACTACCTGGAACATAACCCTTAGAACATGTTATAATGTGTTCACAGTGAACTTATTTCAGCTCACAATTGAAAAATATTTAATTTTAAATTCTGAATTTTTCTGCAGAATAACCTTAGCTTCAAGCTTTAAAATCGAGGTTTTTCTTAAATCTCAAAGATTTGGTGCATACATTTTTAATTACAAATCTAAAACTTCAATATCAAACACAATATAGACTTATCTCACATAACCTCAATAAACTGTGAACTTTCAGGCAATGAATCTCCAAACACGATTCCAGATATACACCGTTAACTACTCAAGATAAAAAGAATAAGTAATCAAATTTGTTCACGTTTCTTCATTAGGCTACCATGAAACTATTGAATTTAGTTCACGCGCTGCACGATACGAACTCTATTTAGCAGCGGCTGATTACACGGTAATAATAGATTCTTACCAAATCACAGCTTGTAAAACAATATTTATACGCCGATTATCGATATTTATACACCAACTTCAACGATATACCTTGATTGTATATTATGATTTGAAGTTTCCAATAATATCGGTAAACGAGTATATTTTTTATTCAAAATTAATTATCGTTAAATTCATTGAATATTTAGTATTGATTTTTGACGGTTATTTCTCTTTAGTAATTCTGATGCGTTCAAATATTCTTACTGCTCTTGTTTTTGTAGCAATATTTGATGATGTAATTTTGTTCTTTCCATCTAATTTTCTGTTATTCCCATCCTAAAAAACACCATGTTTTAATTCGATTATTTGCTGCTCTTGGGGGAAATCTAAAGGAAACAAAAGAATTATTTTAAATCTTAAAAATATTTATATTTGTAGTTTAAATCAAAAGAGGAATTGAATGTGATGGGAATTACTGAAGCTTTGTAAATAGTCAGAATTCTGATCTTAATCAAAATCAGTGATATCAAGGCATTCATTTTCGATAATATTTTGCTAAGGATTCTTAAAGTTATGCTAAAACTATATTCATTTGTCCAGAACCCAAATCGTAATTTTGATTTGAAATAGAGTTTATATGACTTTTACTTTAACAGTATGACATTTTTATTGATGTCTTTGAACATTTTGAGTTCTTGACGATAACTTTCATTTATTTATTGGCATTTCAAGGCCCAGCAATGGGTGCTTCATTCTATTTTTTAAATTTACTGCTCCACGATTTTTTTGGAAATAATACTTAAATCTTCATAAAGCATTGATAATATTAAATATAAGGGAAGCAAATGTTAACTAGACTTTATAAAGCCACAACAGAAGTATACTTATTGGAATTCTATGTATGAATCACTTTTTGTCGTTGTGGTGATAAAGGAAACTTTGATATATCTTTAAAATTGTTAAACTTCGATGATGAATAAGGGAATATATTTCTGCTGTATTGTATAAGTTTCTCAATGAATTAAAACCTTATTTGATGTAAATAAAAACTATGTAGAACCTGAAAGAAATGAGACACCGGCTTCTAATTTAATCACATAATGTGTTTTTTAAATTTTCTTTCCGTTTTTGACGTACAACTCAGTAAACAATATTTTTATTGTGGTTGAAGATCTTTGATTTGAGAAATATTACTCAACAATCATTCGAAGCATCCACTCATCTGTCACATTTACAGAGATTATGTGAAATAAGATATTAATTTCATTTGACCATTTTGTAGCGACTTGAAAAGCCAATATGGGACTTTGAATTAATATTTACTTTGAGAGATTCTTGATATCTCTTTTTTAAATTTCTACGCAAGACATAGTCACCACAATTGTAAAATAGTTAAAATGTTCAAGACAACGAACCAAGTTCGAGTCTCAGGAAAATATAGATGTTTTTACTGTGTAGTATAAGGAATCTTTGTCGTACATAAAACCTAAACTTAGCTTGCTTTCCATTGCTAGTGAATCCGTTAGTATTGAATGAGATGAACGACTTGACCGAAAATCACATGACAATCTTATTCTGAAAGAGATTATTCCTTTAAAATTCTTTTAAGAGTGAATCTTGTGAACACGGGATCGTCATTTTTTCTGTCAAGTCCTCGTGCTATTTTTTAGATTTCAGTTATCGTGCTACTGAAGATCCATCGTGTAAAGGGATGGATAAGCGTTAAATTTATCAGGGTTCCAAGTCCTCGAGTTAAAGAGGTGAAGAAATTTAGAAAGTGGGATGTCGGATCAGGTGTCGTCCTCCTTACTTGACCGTAGTTTCAAAATTACGAGATATCTTGACGACATCCCTCATGTTGGTTGAGGTGTGGTGTTAATAAACATTCAAGCTCCTTAATTTTTAGTGGTCTTCTCATTTACTCTAAATATTGCTAATTAATCGTTGAATAACATCGTTGATTAAGTGAAGCTTTACGTGTAAGCCGACTACAGTTTGATGAAAAGGACGATTTCATCAAGTATTTTTGTACACATTGGTTTTAACAGCAATGCTTAAGTATTTATTGGAATGCAGTTATTATTCTCAATACTTTTTTATTCTCAATTCAAAGTTTTCTCAGTTATTTGCTATTTTAATATTTGAAATACAAATAAGACTTCATTAGATTTTTTAAAAAAAAATGTTTTTCTTACTATCTCTCTAATAGATACAAATCTTATTTTCCAATCATGAATGGGATATTATTTTTGCATAGACCGCAGACAAGAGAAGGAATTCTGTATAATATATATATATTTTTTCTTCTGTTTTGTTATTCACTCAAAAACTGAAGTTTCAATTCATCGTCTAGAGTTTATTTTCTTTTATACGATGCAGTTATTTCAATATGTATCACCTAATCAAATAATTTGAATAAAATAAGGACGTGTTAACCTAGTTATTTGTCATGCATTGTGCTCATTCTTTAAAAAATTCAACTGACTGCTAAAGGAAAAACTTTTAAAAAATAGTCTACTTTTTCATAGTCACGATACACACATGCATTCCTATTTTGCTAAACTTCCGACAAATTCGAGCAATTTTTCCATTCTTTTGTTCGCGATAAAACTAAGAACCCTATAATTTTCAATTTATAAGGATTTTTATTCGAAAATATTATTTTTATTCATACGAAAATTCAAATAACTCTTTATGGTAAATGTGGTTTCTAGTTTCTGAAACCTATTTTTTTTAGTGCACAGTTGCCTTCCATACTTCAACGATATGATCTTTGTTCTGGTTGCTAAAAGTGACAGCATTTAATCTTTTAGAACATTTCAACATATTACTTATTCAGAAGATTTCAGTGTCTTAGAAATACAAAAATCGATGAGACTTTTTTTAAAATTTAGTTGTGCATAAAATATTTTTGTATAATTCCCTTTTGAATAAATAAATAAAACTGAAATATTTTGTTGCTTGTGTATTTAAATTCCTGTTATATCTATTTTTTATGTAATAATTTCTACAATGATAAAAAAAAAATCTAAAAAGGCTTTGTATCTGGTATTTTTTAAATCTAATTAAAAAACTGATTTATCTCATATAAACAGATTTCTCATATTTTAGTAATATGTTTTATGAGATTCGTTTTCATTAAACTCATAGAAAAGCGGACCATGCTTCTAAATATAAATTTTCCCTCAGATTTTAAGCTATTATTTGAAAAAAAAACCGAATTTTTTTAAAAAGGCTTTGAATTTGAATTCATAAATATGCGGGGTTACTTTCCTAAAAATTTTACAAAATTCTTATATTAAACAAAATTTATGAAAACAAGCAGTTTTCAGATTATAAATTTTGCATGTCCCAATTCGTTAAATCGCATATACAGTTATTATCGGACTTCTTAATGGCACAATCTAAAGAATGTACACAAAAATTAATTCTTGCGATCAATTTAATAAATTACTTATATTTATTCTGTTACACACACATACACACACACACACACACACACACACATATATATATATATATATATGACGTTTTTTTCAATGGAATTAAACATGCTACTGGAATATTTTTACCTGCTTGCATTCGTTTAATGGATTAATAAGACGTTTTTAAATTTTAATTCTACATTTTATTAATTCTAACACATAAAGTGACAAAGGGAATAGCAGCAACACAAACACGGACTTAGAAAATGGACAAAAGCCTTTCTATTTACATTCCGGAGACCTCGGCTTTTCTTTCTTGCTAACCGGAAGCCTTGAGAATCATATGATTTCCGTTAGAGAATACCGTGATTGATCAAAATAAGTGTGACTGATGCAGTATTACATCATCTTATTTTGAAACTTGACAACATGGCAGTTTTTGAGGAGATACAAGTTGTGGTTAAAAGGATATTTTTTCCGTTAGGTGGGTAAATTAAAAAAATTAATTATTGCGCGATGGAAGGTTCAAAATCATTATGAAATAAATAAAATCCTTCGAAAAAAAAATTTTTTTTGAGACTCTAGGTAGACTCTCTGTGTACCGACAAATATAACACAAGACTTACAAACGTAAGTCAATTCTCAATCAATAGTAGAAGGATACAGGCACAAATGTGAATCAAAAGGGAAAAGAAACAAAAAGGGACGAAAATACAATAAATACACAATAAACTACAAGATTGCTCACATGCAGTCGGAGACATTCAGTGGAGAATTATTACATTGATATTCTTCTCGAATAAATTAAGCGAATTGTTAAATAATATACATAATTTTAAAGAACTCTTAACTAAAGCTTTTAAATCTCTTAAGTGAGATTATTTTTTTAAACAAAACTATAAAAAATCTGGTTTGAAATGTATTAATTGGTGGAAATATGCCTGTACGTCCAAGCAAGCATGGATCATTTTTCAATTTCGTTCAGAACTTTGATATAGGCTTCAAATTTTTTTTTTAATTCAAAAGAAACAAAAAAAAATTTAATGCTAATTTAGTTGGTCGTACTAATACATTATACATACAAAGTACATACCATTCAGCTGATGAAACATTTCCACCTGAGTCAATCCGAATCTTTGTACCTATTGTTTAGTGATATCCGGTCTTTTTAGAAAGTAGAGCTCTTTTCTACTTTATATTCTAAACTCGGCAAATGGCAGACTATTGAAACAATATTCAAAGAAGAATATATTTCGACATATTGCATAGATTTATTATTTTTCAACGCGAAAATGTTTTTTTCCTAAATTCGAGGAAAATTATTTTATTTCCCATCATCTGGACAAAGAAAGAGCAATGTCCAAATTTATCCCTAAATGTGCACAGCTCATACAGAAAATAGGACTTTCAATTATTTTATTTTCAGTTTTTTTTTATTCTTTCGTATGACCCTTATGAAGATATTCTGTGAAGTTTCTATAGTAAACATCATCGACTCTCTCTCGTTAAAGATTATTTTTATTATACATTAAATGCTTATTGGTGTATTTCTTGTAATTAGAACGAATTAAATAAAAGAGGTGTATGTTTAAATAAGTGACAAACTTGGTCAAAGAGTTTTAGGGGATTTAAAAATACTTTTGGGGTGAGAGAGAATGAAAGAAGTCAGACAAATTTTTCATGGAAGGCAATAGTCTTATCGTTTTATGAAAAGCAATATACATATTGTGTAAATAAATATGAAAAAAAAAATCTGGCTTTAAAACTATAAAGACACACACAGACACACAATATATCAACATACATTCAAATTAGAGAACAGCTTTACAAAACGTAAATGATGGTTCCCATGAGAAAAATACAACGATAGCTTAAATTCGTGAGCCAAGGGTATTTTAAGAAAAAATTTTAGACATTGACTACACAGAATCTCAGTATATAAAGAGAAACAGCCAAAGCTTTCCAAGTCTGATCGCTGAAAATCTTACTACATGGTTGAATGAATACAATTTTTTTTTTGTTTATATTCTAATGACTGCAAACTCTGAGTTCACAGACGGTCAGCTAAAGAATTCTGTTCAGACTGTGTACAAGAGAAATTCTTTACAGTGCAGATGATTCCTTAATGTTTTGATAATGTTTCAGTCAACATATTTATGAGCTGTTTGTTGAGATTCTTTATGCAATGAACCAAGGCTTTAAAAAATGATTTCAAGAATTCGTATCTTTTATCCTTTGAGGACCATTTGAATGTCACCTTAAAAACTACATTAGTTTTTAAAAACGATGACTATACATTGTTTTGAAACAACAACTGTAATCGAAGAAAAAAAGTGCAGAATAATTTATCGTGACAAATTTATAGCATTTGAATTAAATAATACAGTCTTACAGCACTTAAACAAAGAGGTAAATCGTAATGTTTAATGTTCTAAATTTTTTTAAAGGAACTCTCTCAATGGGGAGAGAGATTGGTAAAAATATTTAATATATTGGGAAGGTGTGCTTTCTCCTGGCATGAATATTTTGTATAAGTTTACCTTATATTTTGAATAAAAACAACTTTATTGTTTCATAAGAGTATCAGATGTGTAATATTGTGTTTGTTAATAGTGCAGGAACTATTTACAATACTTATTTAAAAAAAATCTTTTTGATTATTATGGTAATATTGGACTTCAGAAAGTTATTTAACCTAAGACTTTTGCCTTGCCACTTTTTAAATTCAAAATAAAACGATTCAATCTTTAACCATTTCTAAAAGGTTCTGCGATAAAAAAAAGTATTTAAAAGAAATAGATACTTTTAAAAAGCCAAAGATTTCATTCGGCGCTGAATTTGATGTATGTAAATCTCCATAAAATCCTTCATGTTTGTGTACTTTTTATTATTGAGATAGAGTTTTCTGAAAGGAGGCCTGAATTCTTAACTTTAGACTTATATTATTGACTATCAAATTCACATACTTCCTTTTTACTCATCACTTCCTTATACATTACAGAATTAAAAATCTATCAAGTCACTCTTTTTACACCGATTCCTAATCATTAGAATGAAGTTTTGTAAAAAAATCATATGTGTCATTTTTTTTCCTAATATGTTAAAATGCTCATCGTCGAAAATATCATAGCGGTATTCAGAGAAAACTAGCTTACTCATTGAAACTGTAAATGCATCTAATGAATAAATTATTTGATACACAAGTACTCATTAATTTGCTTGTCATGCCAAAAGCGGAAATTCTGTTGAAAAGATTAGCCCAATTTTGAAAAGCGAAATGTGCCAATCCTTCCTCTTTACAACGTGTGCTTTGTAAAATGTTAGAATGTTAAGTCTCAAATTTCAGAATAAACAAATGCACAGCAATAAAAAATGAAAATGTTTTATAGCTGAAGAAAAAATATATTATTTAAAGTATATTTAAAAAAGACCTATTGTGGAAAAAAACTTTAAATACCGAATTTTAATGCTGATTTCAAATACTCAGTACCTATAAAAACAACTAAAGGACTTTTTTTTTCATCTTTGAAAATTCAAAATTTATTTTCCCTGACTATGCCTTCGTCTGAAGTATCACGTATCTTTTAGAGGCACTGTCAGATGTATCAATTTATAGTTTAAAAAAGTATAACTTCTTTACGCTACAGTCAAAAGTACATCTGATTTCGGAACTAAAAATTCTTGGTTTGAATCCATGACAGGGTAAAATCTTTTCCTTATCAGAATAGTATCCAACATTCATTATATCCAATCATTACTCTCTGACATTGCTGTTTTGAGGTTTTAAAGCTTATATCATGGTATAATGAAAAATGATGAGATGAAATAGAAAAATTCTTGTACACATTCGAATCCAAAAAAAACTTGATGCGTCTTTTTAAAGGAGTAAGAAGATATGTGATCTTAAGCCAATCACACAAAAATAATATTCGTTTTATGCATGTGTAATTTGTGAACACCAAGCAACAATGAAAAATGAAAAACTATTTTAAGTTCCAAAACAGGTTCTGTTAAGAGCTTATACTATATTATCTATTAAAAATTACTTTGAAGGTCTGAATTATAAGATACCTATTTTCCCTTTAGATTAGAAATTTCCATTCCGAAAATTAATTATCATTCTTTTCCTTCTTTTAAAGCACTTTTGCCTAAAAAGATAAAAGTCATTTGAAATTTTAAGAAATTTATCATATTTATTACCCTCTCTCTTGAGATTATATTGATATGTACTAAAAAAATATTTCCCAAAGAAAGGGACGAGAAAGGGCGATGGTTTGGACTAGTTTTCCCACTCGTACGAAGAATGTGGAATCATCTTTCAAAAATAAAAAGTAAAACCAGTAATTTGTGTCGATTTTCCAGAAAGCGTGCTCATCGCTTTATGATACAATTTACAACATAAAGAAACGGAAACTTCCTCAAGAAGAGGCATATATAAATGCAGTAACAGAGGTAGAAGGTTATTGTAAGCAAAAATAAACCTTTCAAAAAAGTATAAAAATATATGAATTTTTGAAATGAGAAAAACGAAGAGGAAACTTTAATGATTCTTTATTGCTGCTATTGCCTCTAATAAATTTGTCACTGTACAAAAATCTTTCAAAAATAATTCCTTCATTGTTAATTGTAACTATTCTAAATGTATTTTCTGTATTGTATGATGCTAAATGAGATACAAAACATACAGTACTCAAAGCTTAATTTACTTGATTTACGCTTAAACAGAAGAATGATGTTTAACAGATGAAGAATTTATCTCCCTAAACACAGTCAAAAGATCGCGAAAAAATCATTCCAAACCTGTATTTAAAGTATAAGAAATATTTAATCGGAGAAATGGATTCTAGCGAATTAGAAAAATCCCATTTCTCAATATGAATGAAATATGTTAGATAATAATATCCGATATTAACATAAATGATAATAGAACTTCAACATTAGCGATAGAAGTTATTGTAATATTTTATAGGATTAGAAAGTGAAGTTCTAACTTTACTTAGAAAATAAAAGATTTCAAGCAGAAAAATGTAAGTTGCATAAAAATGTTTTTTATGGAAAAAGGGAACTGCTGGAAATCTACAGTATAAAAAAATCATACACAATTGTCATATGAATAGATATACATATATTCTGATACAAAAGGTTCAATTTTGACGAGCCATTTGGGTAGCAATATTAGTACCATCTGCCAAAGTACGTTTTGTCGATGACACGTGAATCTATTTTGTTTCTTACATTTTTGCTTTAAATGAATAAATACTGTTAAAACCATTTATTTTATTGGAGAAGACGACAAAAAATAGTGCTAAAATATACTTGCGATTCTTTCAAGAGATTCAAATGTAAAATGAACATGGCAAGGAGAGATCGTTTAATGAGAAATGTTAAAGAAAATAGTTATATAATAGCTGTAATGTTGAAATAGCAAAACTCGGATAGAATAGGATTTATGCATCTGTATATATGACACATTTCAAATATTTGCATATATATAATTTACATATCTAAATATAATTAATTATAATGGATGTGTATCTCTCTTCCTAGAACGAAACTTAGACAGCTTTCCAAAAATTTATGTGCATGAGTAATCGTTTCATCAATAATAATTTGTATTAACAATTCAACAACTAAAGCTACAACAGCGAAGAGCCTTAAAAATAAAATATTACATAAAATTAAATATCAAGCTAGGATAAACTTGTTACATCTCTTTCAATAATTTTGCTTTTCTTGTACGTCTTCATTAGCAGTATACATAGGACATAGGCATTAAAAAGACAACCATAGAATCTCATAAATAAACATATAATAAGCTCTCTCTTTAACTTTTTTACAAATCCAAAGTAAACTTTTGTAGAAAGATACTAGAAAGTCATTGTATTTATCATATTGTATGAAAAAAAAAATTTTTTTTTCGAACCAAATTACAAACAAATAAATAAATTTAATTCTTCACAGGCTTTTAAAGATCTCGGAAAAGATTTTTATATGAAATATACATCAAGCCTATATGTTAAATGAATATGAAATCATGAGATTACGAAGATTCTGAATCAAAAATGTCGTACGCCGCATTAACAGAAAAAACAGATTTGTAGCAATTTATATGCTAAAAATGACCTACAGTAATACTTTCCCTACATTTTTCATGATTGTATTCATTAACAGTACGTAAATAAAACAAAATAATTCGATTTGAAAAAGTCAAACCCTTTACATCTTACGTTAACAAATTGAGAGGCAAGGAACTCTTCAATCGTAAATAATTTACTTTTAATCCTTTATTGGGCAATTTCTTTCTAGTAATGTTTTGTTAAAATATTTTTGGGATTGAGACTTATTTATAAAAAGAAATTCATCAAGCTTATTACCTAAAATTATTTTGATTTTTAAGAGCAATTTTTGATGGGAAGTTTGTTTCCCATCAACACTGGGATCTGTTCAAATGTACGACGTCCTATGTTAGGCATTTCTTTTTATATTGTATCACATGATATTTATAAAATATAATTTGCAGAAACTAAAATCTATAAAAGGAATTATGAATTAGATATAATTAGATAGTTAGCAATTTATACTTATTATCTTCTATGAAATTTCAAAAGAGAAGGATCAACGCATAGTGGAACACTGCAAGCTGTACAAACGTATCTTTTTCTCTTCTGATGTGTTTTAATAGAGCACAAATGGCAACACGTCTATATGTTTTATATAAAGTTTTGTGGCATATGGTCACCAACTTTAGTCAATCCTACGTTATTTGGAACAGTTTTCATGCTGCTCATGAAACTTCTAGGTCGTCCTTTTCGTTTACGACTTGAAAATCCAGAAATCAATTGCCGTGCTAGCCGAAGTACTAGCAGCATAAATCATATGTGGGAAAACAGCTTCCCATGGACATCTAAAAAATAATGAAGTTGGTGGAAGATATATTTACATATATACCACGGCTTCATATAAAGGGTTAACATGTACTGAGCAATCTATGAGTTTTGTAGAACACACACACACAATGAGTTTTAAAATTAGAGATTACATTTCAGGTAGCTTATATACTTTCTTAAAAAGACTGAATAATTGATTCAGAATTAGTTAAATTTAATGGTATTTCAATAACAAGCGTTGATTTTATCAACATGATAATGTTCCTATTCACAAAGCAAGGCCGGGCCGAAAATAACATTATGAGGTGTACTTTAGTCATTATTGAAAAAAATGAATATAAAAATATACAAAACGTTTAAATTTTTCAAAAAGTTATAAACAGGGGGAAATTTTACCAAACATACAATTTAAATTTTATCTTTAAAAAAAATGGGATTACATAACAATAAAAAAGTGTTTAACAAAATAAGGAAATTTATCATGTCCTAGTACATTTAATTCTTCTACTTACTATCAGCTGAACAAATATCAATGTTAGAATAAAAGAGGAAGTTTTATCTGACGGACTACGTCCTGGCTGCATTCAGTTTAATCAAATGGTGCGAATATAACAATTGCAACATAAATTTCACAAAATGGAATTATTTGCTCATAGAGATATGTTTCAATGTTGAAAAGTAAACATGTGTATGCACGAGAATTGTTATTTTCCAGCAGCTATAAGCAAATACCTAAATTGATAGAAGTTTTTATTCTTTCATTTTTCATAAGTCAATAAATGTCAAATCAACTAATAAGTACAAACTACTTTTTGTCAAAAAATCATTCAGCCAATTGTAAATTAAATTTTAATAAATACAATTAAATGTTGAAACTTTTTCGGTGCCTGCTTAAGGGTGGAATTAATCCAAAGAATTTTTGCTATGAGGCTATTTTTGCTCTCACTTTCTAGATGAAAAAAATTACGCCAAAATGTAAGATGCATACCCTTTATTTTTCAGTTGCAAAAACTTCTGAAACTGCTTTTGAATTTATTTTTCCAATCCGTCATATGCTTTTTTCCCAATAAAATTAAAATTTGCTAAATTATTCAAAGTTTTTTCTCATTAAACTGGCATAAACGTACTTGAATTAAACTTTTATTTTACTTTTAGTTAGTAGTATAATTTTGAGGAAAATTTGCTTTAAAATGAACAGGATCTACATCTTGAATTTATTTTTTATTCCTAAGTAATCTCTAATTAATTAGATACTGTTCAGTTGAAGACTTTTTTCTAAGCCTTATCATGACACATACGAAAATTCTGGTGGAACGTTTGATAACATTTCTATTGAGCACTTAAAGATCATGACGCTTTCATATTTAGTCTTTCGAATCTGAGATTTGAAACTGATATGAAATTGGTGTCAGAATCGATTTTTCCGTTCATCTTACAACTGCAAGGAGCGGATGTATACAGGAATGCGCCATTTGTTTCTACTACATTTCTTTTTTCAGACTTTAAGTGTTTACGCAGGTTACTCTGTCTTTTAAAAAGCAAATGAAAATTTACAAGTTGTTTTGACGTAATTACTATTTACTTTAGTTGTGCGTGTGTGTGGCGATTTTCCAATTCTCTAAGAATCGGCATTTACTTCATCGGATAACATAAATGATCACGCAATTTTTTTTTCGCTTAGTAATGATGAATGAAATAAAGAAAATAAAAGTAATTTTTTACCGGTGAAAAATTTCTTTTTTTGTGTGTCTTTCCTTTCACCTTCACCAGATGACATTGTGCATTGAAAGAGAAAAACAATTTCAAAATATTACGATATCATTTCACCAATAATTCATAGAAAAGTTAATTGCACATTGCATCATATTTTATTTTTTCGTATGATTTATTACCTACCATTATTGTTTTTAATTCTAAGAAATTTTAAAAATCAATTTGATTAATGATTATGCAGTAGAATTTTGTAATGCAATTTTCACCAAGCACTGCCATCGTAAACAGAGACAAAAATTCTTTCTTTTTCCAACGTGGAACAATCAAATTTCAAATATTCATGATTATGATAATTGTTTACGTCTTTCTGTTTACACACCATTATATATAAACAATTAACATACAAGAAGTTTAATTCAAATACTTCCCTTTTGTATTTGCAATTTCATACACAATACTTTTTACAGACAATTACGAGCATTAATCCAAACTAAATAAGAAAGACGCTAAGCTTGTACACATTTCAATATACCTTCAAAAACTGCATTTATGCCGTGAATTAAAAATTTTATAACTGCTACTCATCATACAATAACGTATTGATATGCAACTTACAATATGTAAAGATGAGACGTTTCTGATATTTAAACAAACAAACAAACAACAAAATAAATTCAGAATCTGAAAATTTCAGTCATGACTTCTCTAAGCTAATACTAGATGCAGGAAATGTTGTGTAAAGTTAACAACCCCATCGTATTTCATAAAAATTTAAAACCAAATATGCATAAAATGTTTTATGTGAAACAGAGGTTGAAGTTTATAATTTTCATTAATAAAAGGATGCAATTCCTTAAGCCCAATTAATTAAGATTAATTCCTTATGCATTTCATAAAATTTTCTTTTTGGTTCTCTGTCATTTTTATTACATATTTCTACAGTTTACATTCAAAAATCCATTCTGTTAAAATTATATTGAAGCAAGGAATTGCATACCATACAGTTCTAAATAATATTTCTATTTAGGTCATAGAGACAAGTCAGAATTCGTAGCAAAGTGTGTCAAATTAACATTTCAGAGGTATTGTAGAAATTTTTTGTTCATCCACGCTTTAATATGAATTCTTCAAATGTTTGTATCATTTCAAAAAAGAAAGAATATTAAGCCAGTAGAACTTTGCTATAATCTTCTGATAATTATAATACAATACACGCTAGGAAAAAATAAACAATGAAATAAATAAAGCCAGTTAGTTTAGTTAGTTTTTGAGAAATTTTTTTTGTAAGTTTTTAATTTCTCTGAAATTCATCGGTCTTTCTCTAAAACGAAAAATCTTATTTATTTCCGTAATGATATGGGAACAGATGCTTCTGGCGTTTAGTAAAGATTCCTTGTGCATAAAAAATACAAGCAAAGTATAAACACACAAATTACAGATCTCAGACATTGTTTTCTTGTTTTGGAGGACAATGCTCATAAGATGTTTATGTGAAATCAGTAATAATAATATAATAATAATGCATAAATAATAATATTTACGAGAATAAAGAAATACAATGAGGAAAATTATGAATGTATTTATCTAAGAGGGAATTAATATAATGGTCGAAGAGAAAATGTTTTTAAAAAAATATATTTAATGGAAAATATCTTGAATCTGTGGACAGAAATGAGCGGCATTAGCCATGTAAAATTATTTTATAAATACGATATATTTATTATTAAAGTTCTGTAGATAAACTTTTCATTTTCTAAAGAGTATTTCTTTATTCAACATAAATTAATCATTAATTATACTTTTGTTTATGAAATACTGTTTTTGTTCTATTTGTATTCCTTTTAACTATTAAAAGTAGATATTCATTTGTCAAAAATGTTTGATACGACTGCTATAAATTTATATAAGTGGATTAAAGAAAGGTTTCATAGAACAATCTGTTAACCCCACTCTGGCCACCTACAGTTTAGGAAGGATGCTTTTTGACCCTAATTATTATAAGAATTAAAATAAAAGTAAAAATAAATATGTTTTATATATATGATCATAAGTAACTTCAATAAAAAAAATTTGAAATAATTAATATCACCATTATATATATTTTTTAAGAAATTGTACACACTTATATAGCAGTCAGGGAAACTTTGAATATCCCACTTTTGAAATGAGTATGGATTTTTTTATACTTGTTGACCTTTATATCAATTGTTGGCACTAAGATATTGTTGCATATACATAGATTTGGGGAAAAGATTCGTTCAGATGGCGGGAAATGGAATGGATGAAAATAGGGACATCTCAAGCTGACGCTATCAGAAGTTTTTGTGTGTCTCGTAGTATGATCTAAAAACTACAATCAATTTGAATTGGAAAGTTCAATAACAAGAAGACTTGCTTCAAGCCACCAACGGATTGCAACCTCTACGCTTTCTGACTCTTTCCACCAAAAGTGCTAGAACACTACTAAATTTCAGCTAATTTCAGATAATTGTGCCACAACAGGAATGGGAATATCTACTACCACGGTGCGTAGACTTCTCTAAAGGACTCGATACAATGCAATCCTTTGTGCAGATCCCTCTTAATTGAAGGTACAAAAGTATTCGCTTGCGAATCACAAAAGAACGGCTTTGGATCAGACAACAACGGATTTCTGAAATTTTTACAACAGAGTTCTGATTTACTTTGGAGAGGGATTCAGGTCGTGCACTGATCGGAAGAGTAAGGTGATAGGTACTATCAATTTGACACAGTTAAAAGAAATATTCGTATAAATAGTGGAATCATGGTTTGGACTGGAATCTCTCCGGATGTTCACAATGGCCAGCATGGTCTTCATGGAGAACTATTGGCTGCTGTGAAAATTCTGGATGAGAGACTCCTTCCTCTATATGCCACACTATAATCGAATGCTATTAGTGATGAATTCATTCTAATTTTGGATGTTAATAACCGACCTTATACCATACACACAAGTTAAGTAGATTAATGGATATCTTCGGGATCAAGATTTAGAGCTAATGAAATGCCCATTTCGGCCTCAGACAGAGATCTTTAGGACTACTTTGGTAGATAGGTGGCTACTTTAAGTCTTTCATCAAAGTCATTAAATGAGCTGGAACAATGGTTTCTTCCCATTTCACTATCCGATAATTTATTTGACAATATGGGAAGTCGATGCCGCCAATAGGAAAAAACACATTGTTTGTCAAAATCCATTGAATTTTTGTTTTCCACACAAAAATGGAATTTTCTTTTATTAAACAGTAGATTTCCGTAAAAGATGTAATTTTTTTTATATGTAAGCCATTCTTGGTGTTAAAATTATATCAAATTCAACAAGTAACTGCTTAAAAAGTACATTTATCCAATCTTCATGACCTTATGCTAATTTGTTTCTAAATTAGATGCAAAAGATTTATTATGACGTAACTTATTTCAAATAGTTGGCAAATAGTAACTGCATTTCAAATAGTTGGTTTGTCGCTAGTTGTGTTGAAACACTTATTGTAAGTATAAATGAAACGAAACAGAAAAGTATTAAATTTCAAGGAAATATTTGTTCAGGAATCTAAAATTTTTAACTTGTTTCCTTAATCCTTTTCTTTAAATTTTGACATTTTACTTTTTATCTGGAAAACATTATTTAAGTTCAAAACATGAGAAACCATCTTTCTCAGGTAATTTTATTAGTAAATACACAGTAAATATGATATATTTTTTAAAAATTTCATTGAACGAGACAGTTAATGAGAGTATTAATGATTCACTCTCCTGAAATAAAATTTGTAAAAGAAAGGTTTTTTGTTGATTCTTAGTCTAATTTGGTGACAATCATAACGACAGACTACACATTTCGAGTATTTAATTAAAATGTACTAAACATAAATGTCTAAAACATTGAGTATTTCAGTTTGTTCATTCTTATATGTAAACACTTTTCTGGCCAAAAACGTTCAATGCCCTTGTAAATTTATTTTAAAAAACTCTAAAATGCATCTCTTCCAATTTATATATTTAAATTGCTTAAAAGTTGGATTTTTTATACACAACGTAAAGTACCAAAGTTTTCCCCCTCATAAACTATTTTTCTTTCCCCATTAAACAAAACAACACACACAAATGGTATTTTCTTTCTAAAAGTACAAACAATATGTGTTTACGTTTCAAATACTGAACGTTTCCTCGATTTATTGCGACTTTAAATGACAAAAAAAGCAATGCGTATACCTCCATATCAATCACTTCTTCAGATATAAAATAAAACCTTTATAATAGTATTTAACAGAACAGGAATAATTTTGTACCATTCTTTTAAAAATGTTTGTCACTTATCCAAATGCTCGTTGAAGCATTTTATGTTTCAGGATCGTTGCACATGACAATTTCGTTTGTTTTTCTATCCGTGGAAACTTTTTCTGACAAATGGTACAGTACCTTTTAAGTGAAGAAAAGGTAAAGTCATTTCCTTGCGAACTGCAACCAAGCAACGCTTGACTTAAGGCATAAAAATGCAATAAATGTTAGCTGAAGCAATAAAATTAGATTTATTTGAATGAAAATTAAGGAATATCTTTTGATATTCAACAAAATTCAAGTTTCAGATGTTAAATAAATATTATAAAAAAATAATTTTATGAAAATTACAAATTCTCTATTTATAAACTTACCTAAATATGCTGTTCAGAAAAACGTAACGCTAAATGTAAACAACAGACCTTGCAATTCTCAGCTGTACTTAAATAATTTAGGTACCTTCAACTTCCAGCTGCCCTCATTAATATGCATAATAATATTTAGAAGGAATAATGTGGGCAGCACTGCGACTTTCTAGCCACAAAGCTGCCAGATTATCTCATCTGTCTTTAACCTCTTAAGCACTGCTGACGTATATATCCGTCTCGTTCAACTCAACTCATGTGTATATATCCGTCCTTCCGAAATACGATTCTTTTCTTTGCGCTGCTATCAGTAAAACTATTCTAAAGGCTTTGAAATGCAATAAAATGACCTTGACTGTGTTTGCAAAAAATTTACCTACTTAAGAGAAAAATTTGCTTACTTTTTTGTGCCTTCTCCCCCAATATGTAGCATATGCTCATCTATGAAAAAAAGGTGGCACTGGGGAGCTAACTGCGTAACTTTTAATCGACAGTTACGGGGTTAATCATCAATCTTTTACTAAAAATTTCATAATACACATTTAGTCTACAATGCTTTAGGAAAGTCAAAGGAAAAATTGCAGCATTGACTTAGTAATAGAGAAATATCAAGGTATAATAAGGGATTCAATTAATTTTTTACAGGCTTTTAAGACCAAAATTCATTTTTAGGATATGTACAAAATTTTATTTATTTAAGGTTGTAAGTAAAAAAAATGTAAGCATGCAATAAGTAAAAGAATGATGTAATAAATATATCCCGGTTATTCCATGCTTATTTTTTTGTAGTCCAAAAATAACATCGGTGGCTTTTGCATTTACTTAGTCGAAGTTTTCTTTTTGAGAAATCAAATATCAATTGATACAAATATTGATTTAATTATTTTCAATTAGTGTGAAATGTAATTAAATTCATTTATTGAAAAACTAAATTTTATTTTACTTTATCTTAGTTTATTTTAAAGATTTTTTATTAAAATACGAAATTAAAAAATAATATATCAATATTTATTGAAATACTTAATTTTCCTTCCGAATTTTAGACCAATCAAAGGCTTTTAGAAAACAAAATTTATACACAAATATGTTTGTTCTATAATGGAAAAGCAAGGAAATCGAAAGTATAAATAACGGTAAGAAAATAGATGAATAATTATAATTTTAAGATGTTCTGCTCAAAAAATACAGTCACCTTTGTTTTTTAGGATGGATATATGTGTGTGCGTGTATGTAAGAATAATTAAATTATAATTTAATCTAAACTTTTTTCCATTTAATCCTTGCTTTCTTTCTTTATATATTTGAATATAAAATTCAGCAGCAAGTATTTTCTGTGTAAATCCTGCAACCTTGAAATTCTAATCATATTTCCTATTTTTTACGGGTCATAGCCCGAACTTTAACACGTGTTACTATTTATTCGAAATCTAAGCTTAAAGATTCTGAATTAACAATAATTGAAATAACTACAACCCAACCCCCAAATCAAGTTCAGTTGACTATAATTTGCACCGCCAAGAGGAAGATTAAAACAGTCGTCATAAGCAAATAAAAATTTAATAACCCAAATTCTCCACGATGTTTTCGAAATAATATATATATAATTAGTTTTTAATGAAATTCAAGTCCTGAACCAACAATCTTTCAGTTAGCAAGCCGAGATACCACCAAGTATGAAGATCGTCTCAAAATCTTACGAATAACGATTTAAATAAATCTTTACATTTAGTAAGGATAAAAATAAAAGCAAGCTATTTAATGCCAGTAGCTTGCTTCCCTTAAAACAATACCTTTCATTTTGATGACAATTATTCATTCACATTATACGAATTCTGCAGCACATTTTTATTTAGAATGTACGCCGGAAAAAAATTAAATGCAACAACACAATTCACATCAGTTTTATTAAATTATTACTACACTAGAAAGGGCAATTCCCAATCATAATGCAAGGAATATGAAACTATAGCGCGTACAGTATTTCGTGTTCCACCAGACAAGTGTCTTTGTAAGTATCTGCCAGCTGTTTTATTCTACTGCTGTTTAAAAATAGATTAACTGGTTTGGATCTTTTGGGTAACATTTCAGTATCCCTGAATTTCTCAAAAAATTCAATTACGACACAATTCAAAACTTTAAATGGATTATGCGGTTTGACTTTTCAAATTCTTAAATGATTGAACAACTTAAAATGTAAGATTTTATTCCATTATTTAAATGTTAATTTTTTACAGCTACTTAGACACCAATTGGAAACAGATTTCCAATTGCAAAAGGTTTTTTGATACAGGACAAAGTACATTTTTTTTTGAAAAACAAGTCATTCACTGAAAATAAGACAAATGAGTTAATTATCAAAGATTGCAAGTTTACCATGCGTTTTAGAAGAAAAATTTGATTCAGTAGAGTACATTAAGGCATTTAAAAATTTGAATCCTTATTTTAATTTGAATAAAAAACTGCATTGATACTTAAAATAGCTTTCCATGAAGATAATTCATGAAATTCTGAAATTCGTAGTTATATATAAATTCTGAAAAATTATAAAATGCTTCAAAGCAAATATAATGTATTATTTTAAAGTCACAATGACATTAGGTTACATTAGAGAAATTTTATTTTTGCAATACATGTGATTTCAGTAGTGTTAGAGAAAAACAATTTTTTTTTTCATTTAATCTTTCATTATGGTTTATTAAACTTGTAAAACCTTTAGAAGGAAAAATTCGCAAGATCTACTTTGAACAAAAAATTCACAGCTCAAAAAGTTCTGGGATGAGGCAAACAAACAGTTTATAGGTATCAATAACAAGTAGATAGTATGACATAAAATGAAAGTATTATATTCTTATGAAATTTGTATAAAATAGAGTAAATAATTTGTAATCGGACATGTAATGCATGTAAATTACTCTATGTTATATTTAATTTATGTTAAAATTGTAATATTCGCAAGCAACGGCGGCCCCTACGTTCTATCTGTGATTCAATGGGAACTAGGCGATAGAGCCAAGTTGGCATCATTTTAGGCAACCAAGTTGGTGAGTTCGAGAACCTATGGATTCTTCTTGAAACTAGAGGAGAAATACACTAATTTCAGTACCTATGACGCAAGCGGATCTTACTCGAATTATCCGCGAGGCTTATAAATAGAGATGCTCGCCGAAAGTCAGTCTTGTTTTGACCAGCAATTAGTAATCTAATCTGGACTGTTGAAGCGATTAGTGATTACTTCGGCTGTTGAACGAGCGATTGCTTGTGAATAATCTTTTACATACCTGTATTTTAGACACCAATAATTGTGTCTGAGTGCTGTTAAAGATGTGAAGATCCGAGATTTATTTTGCGAATATTGCTGCTGAATCCTGAATTTCAAGGATTGGATTTTAGACAAAAAATTCTCATCGCTCTTAAAGAACTGTCTTGTTCTTTGTGACTGATTTGCATAAAATCCTCGAACCACGATCAACGTAACAATATGTAGGATTTCCCGCTCAATTAAATTTTCGACGTATTCATCATAATTTTGAATTGATTTTCAATACTCTAAGGCTGTTATGATTTATAATGTTCAAATTCAAGCAGAATATTATGGTGACCTTCCTTTTTAAATGCATCAAAAACAAATTGTAATTTTAAGCTTAGAGGCAAAAACTCTAATGATAGTACCTCATTACGCATAACTTAAACCTCATATAGTGAATCCAATAAGTGATTGAGCTTAAAATAAAACAAATTGAGTTTCTGTTCAACTAACCTCTGAAGTTTGTTCATCCTTGTTACAAAAATTTATTATAATATATATTATCTTATTAAACATCTACAAGATCAACATTTAAAATACATTTTTTGAAAACCCGGTTCTAATACAATTCTGAATACTTAAGCAAAAACTATTTGTTTATCTCATTAAAATATTGCTCAAACTGTTCTTATCCAGTAAAATCACACAATTAAAAAATTTTCATACTGTGAACTTTTTTTAAAACTTAACTATTTTGTCACTTTAAAACTTTGATGAGTTTCCTCTCCATCAAGACAGTATAAAAGTAAATAATGTGCCTCATCGCCAATATTCCTTTAATTTCTCTCTCCAATTTATAATATACAGTATTCACAAAAATTTCATTAAGACTCTTATTTTCTTAAAATTCCTTTTTTTGAAAAAACTAAACAATGATTGATAATAAAATACACATAAATGTGTGCTATGAATCCTATCATTAAATTTTCAAATTCAAATGGGAAAAAATAATTTAAATTTTCATAATAAAACAATTGTTATAAAATGATTTTAAAACAAGATTAAAAATTATTCTAATGCGATATAAGAATTATTTAAATTCCCACAGTAAAATGTTCATCAATGAAAATCAGAATTAATAAGTTTTTATCATGCAATATACAAAGATGTTCAAACATTCAAGGCAATCTATGTGTAACCTTTTAAAAGTATGATTTAAAGCTGGAACATTTTCCCAGGCGAGAAATATAATACCTGTTATATTTTATTTACTTACCTCCACCAGAATCTTTTTTTTTTTTTTTTTAAATATAAAATGTGTTTAACTTATCTTTTACATAAAGCTAAATGAATTTTCACTTCATATGTTAAGGGAAAAAATTCAGATTCAGGAAAAGTATATGCTGCATCACCAGAAAATTACATGAAAAATAAGATATTTCACTAAATGTATTGTTACATTTAATATTCATATTATTTGAAAAATGTGTTCTGGGTTAAAGAAAAATGTTCAATATAAGGCAGAGACTGTCTTAAGACACAATTTCATTTGAATTACTTAAGCCACAAGAAAATTTGACAGTTGCTTATGCCTTTCAACGTGACATTTAAATGTAATGCACATTGTCAAAAACTCTAACTGCATGTCAAGATCATACAACAATCAAAAGTTAATGTACATTTGCAATTAATAAGTTTACACATTTTTCGAAGTCAGATTGACTCTTTAAACTAAGATGTCAATATTAAAAGAAGGTTTACTTTTTCAATGAGTAAGAAACTCACACTCAAACGAGTAAGAGTTCACATACTCAAACTTTATTCTTTAGGTAACATTTAACAATGAAAAATTCAATGGAAATAACTGAAACAATGAAATGCAAACAACTCTGAGTGCGGCCATAATTATCTAACATAACAAAATGAAACATTATGAAAATGCATGTGTGAACTAAATATTGGAGCATCTGAAAAGTTTGTGCCAATTATAGGTGGATGGCATAAGGACGAGTCTGAATATATCAGAATGATTGAGAACAAATGACATGCATACAAAATTTTAAGATATCAGGCATATTTGGAAAAAAGTTTGGTTACTATATGTCAATTGTCAGTTCTATAGGCTTTGAATATGGAAGCAATTTTCATTATAGGCATGTAATGCATTTCTTTCACCAGAAAGTAAAAAATGTCACACAATATACGTTTATGATGAAGGGGGAATAACTGAAAGAAATGTGCAGAGTGAGTGTTTATTATAACATCGAACTCTTAGACAACAAAACTCATAATTTTGAGCTGTGGTCAGGTGATTGTAAGGAAACAATGTTAGTACCCCACTCTCTTAATTTCCACACCACTCGAACGTGAAGACTTTGAGGCACAACAGATTTAATGTGCATCAGCCCTTCTACATTGTGGGTTTTCAGTAGCATCAGGATTTGAAAATGCTGGCTATGAGTTAGTGGCAATAATCACTAGGTTACCGCGGCCATAATTGCGTGGAAGAAGTTTAATAGATTTGTTTCGTTGCTGAAGAAAGGAAAACCTGCAGTCTTGACAGCTATAGGCCCATTTCACTCACAAGCGTTTGTTGTAAAATTGCTGAGAAAATGGTTGAATGCAGACTTTGGGAGTTTTTGGATTCAAAAGGCGCCATTAGTAATTGTCAAGCAGGCTTTCGAAGGCATAGGTCCACTACGGACCAAGTTGTGAAACTCACCCAGGCAATAAAAGACGGCTTTCACCGAAAGCAATCCACCCTTGCTGTGTTGGAGGATTTCAAAGCTGCATATGACAAGGTGGGGCATCACATGATGCTACACAAGCTGAAGAAACAGGGAGTATCCGGAAAGTTATTGCACTGGGTACAGAGCTTCCTTTTACAGCACAACATCCGATGTAGTTTTCTAAATGCCACCTAACCCTGGAAACAGATGCGTCAAGGCTTTCCACAGGGGGCATTTCTTAGTTGTCTTCTCTTCAACATCATGATAGACGACCTAGAGGCAGCAATTCAAAAGGTCCCCAGAGTTCTTGCCTCTTTGCTGACGATGTGGTATTTTGGGCTACGGGCCCTTAGAAGACGTCTTGAATAGCTCCCTACTTAATCTTGCAACATGGGCCAACAAGAAGACAGTTTCCCAACTCTTCACTCTGTCTACCAAGCAGCACCTTTTCCCCCTGGAATATGAAGAACTTCCTCTTAAACAGGTGTCTTTGTCCAAATACCTTGGAATCCATCTAGACCAGCGATACTTAACCTGCAGCCCACTGAGCCTTTTTTAAAGTGGCCCGGTCATGGCCCATTGCTCTGAGAAATTTATTTAAGAAAATTGTATTAAAAATTTGGTGAGAAATTCTTTGTTAAGAAATCAAATATATCAATTTTGCTTTTTGCTGTCCGTGTCGTACGGGTACGAATTGATATTCTTTTTCTATTTGGAACGGTTACGGTTAGTGAGAGCGAGGAGGAGTAGCGACACTTTTATGGGTGGAACTAATTTTTAACTATCTTTCACATCTTGCAAGTGAAAAATATTCATTAAATATTTCGTTTCAAGACGATTGGGAGGCTGACTATTTTGTAGTGAAAAACAAACATGGATCAATAACTGTTTAATTTGTCACAAAAGTGCTGTATTTCAAAAAATACCAATAAACAAGAATCAATCAATGACACTTTTCCTGGAAGATCTTTTTCAAGAGGTGATAAGTAGGGTTTCTTGAATAGTCTTTACAACAGCAACAAAGTGTCTTGTCAGTGGTAATATCACAGCGGTAACAAAGACATCCTATGAAGTTAGTTATATTATTGGTAATCATATGAAACCATTTGCTGAGATGCAGAAATTGTGAAGGAATGTTTCTTACAACGTTTTTAATTTAGTGTTAGTGACAAAAATAAAAAAATGTAAAAAATAATAATTAAAAAAAGCAAAACAGAGAAGTTATATTATTTTGATCAATTTTCCACATTTTAAATTACCAATGTT
>BMAV01021684.1:190351-231346 GCA_019973955.1 Trichonephila inaurata madagascariensis
GGACAAGACAACAAATGAGACAAGATGAAGAATAATTCAATTTTTAGTCACTACTTAGTAGCAGTTTTATGCATACTACTAGCTCTCTACATTGCTAGAGTGTAAAAATAGTTTGTAAAACATTATTCACTTATTTTTTCTGATGTACAATAATTTTCAAGACTTCTAACATTAGATCTCATGAACTGATGAGTAAGAAAGTTGCTTGTTCTTTGCTATACATGACTATCTTAGGGTTCACAATTTTATTATTTACTCTTATTTCATTCTTATTTAACCTACTACAAAAAAAAACCAAAGACCATGGTCAATAAAGACAAAAGCTTTCCTATGTGCTTTATTTTCTTTTTAGCACATATAAGGATAGTAATGCAGTTAATGGATTTGAGGAATATGAAATTGGACCTTAAGATTCCTTTGCATTAACATGCATGATTTGGCAACAGTGAAACCACAATTCACATTCTTGTTACAGACAAACCGAAAGTACAGTGCACTATTCTTATCGTATGTCATATGATATGAATGTCATAGATGATATGAGTGTCATACAGATTTATCACATGAGATAAATCTATATGACACTCCATCAGAAAAGAAAAAAATTTTGTTGATAAGATAACATATTTCGAGTTATATAATTACTTTAATATTAACTAAAGTAATCAACAACATAACCATTTTACTTTACACTATTCAAGAAAAAAAATCCATGACAATAGTTAATTTGTATATTGTCTTATATTTTCTAACAATAATGAATTAAAACTTTTTGTCTGAATAATCATCTTACCCTTGTCTATTACAAGATTTTTTTAATATTTATTCTTTTAAAATGGAAAAATGTCAATTATATGTATTACCAACAGAGTACAATAAAAGGCGATTCTAAGAATACAAAATGCAGAGAAAAATAAATTACCTCAAAAAATAAATTAATCAACTGTTAACATTACTCCCTTAATAAGAGTTGTTTATTTAAAACAGGTCTGGAAGATTTCGCAGTTTTTAACCTCTAAATTTTGATTCAATAATTGTAAAAAAAAAGGTACAAAAATACATCTATGAAATACAAATACATTTAAAATTTGATAAAATCATTATTTGTATTAAATTCAAATACCATTCTGCTTTCAAGTTGCAATGTGCAAGAATTGAAATACTATATTCTAACTAATGTTAATATAATTTGAAACTTAAGTTTAAATCTACGGACACAACAATTTCAATTATGAAGAACAAAAATGCATGTTAAAATCTTACCTCCAAAGTAACTATCTTCATTGTAGAATTTGATAAACCTGGATCAAGAGCTGTCACTAGAAAAATATATATAAGTAAAATTTATTTCAACTTTGAAAATAAAATAATTGATTCCAGCATAATCCTTCTATATTATTTTATGTAAAATATTTGATTGATTAAAAAATACAAAACAGTTTGGAATTAGAAGTAGCAACTTCAGCTTAGGGATCTTGTTTAATGGATCCCTTTACCAATAAAATGAATGTCAGATGTTCACAAATGGACTCCATACATTTCACTCTTCACACACAACAAGCATAATATATACACACATAAAATAATAAAGTCCAATTAATTATGTAACTACAGTACAAAAAATGTGTGTGTGTGTGTGTGTACTTTGTTAGTATATTAATATAGGCAAAAATTCAATAAAACTTCCTTTATATTCTTTACAAGATAACTAACAAAAAATCAGGAATTTAAAGGACATATTTCATAAATCCAAAATCTAATAGCTTATTAATAGTACAGATACTATTTCCATTTCCCTGGTATAATGTTGTTAAAGACACTTGGTTAAAAACTTTTGCTTCAAGCCCATATTTTTAAAATATCTAGGGCACCATATCCTAATGCCAGTCTAGTCCTGTAACGTGAAATATTTTTAAAGTTCAGGTACAGGATATATAAACTAGTTGAGTTAATTAAAAATACAGTGCACTATACAACAGCTGAGAAATTTTCGGAATGAATTCCACATAAACAATAACATTGAACAAATAAGAAACAAAAAAATATTCTCTTTTGATGATATTTTGCAATCAAAAGTCAGTAATATTTAAACGTTTTAATGCAAGATACTTACTAGGACTTATATGCTTTACTCCAGAGCAAATATATCCAGTTTCTTCCTTGAGTTCTCTAATAGCCGTCTCATCTGGTTTTTCATCAGGGTCAACTAATCCTATACATAAAATATTTTAAATGTAGCAAGAAAATTTAACAAAGAAATTTTTTTCTCAAAAGGCACTTTAAGAGTTAAAAATTAGAGGTTTTTCAAGACAACATAAAATTATATTACAAAGTATAGCATTTCATATTGATCTAACTAAAGTACATGAAAATCCTAGTCTTCAAAACATCCATTCGTGTGCATTTTTTCATTAAAAAAGTAATTTAAACATAAAACACAACTATAATGTTTTATATGTCACCTAACTGCCATTCATATAATATTTTACACACTATTATTAATGAACAAATGGATTAAAAAAAATTATGCAGCATTTGCGTTTAAATATTTTCAAATATAAAGTTTATTATGAAGCACAATACTATGTTACTGTTTTAAAAACAGTTACAACAAATGCAATAAAATAAATTATAGTAAATATTATGTTTCCAAATTTTGGGTTTTATAAGCATAGTAACAACGATCCATGTATTAAGGTAACATATTTAAAATACTTACTATATGAATTTATAACTAAATAAAATGTAAAACGGGTCTACAAATAATTAAAAATTCAAAGAAAAGACATGTGCTGCAAAAGCTTTCTCAAATTGGACATTCCAATCTGGTAGAGTTTATAAAACTGTACACATCTAGGTCAGCAATAGCTAATCTTTAGAGCTTCATGAATCAGTAAATGTATAATTTTATATTTGGTAGATCACTAATATGACTGATTCCTATATGGGGTGACTGACCCCTATTGTAACTTATTTAAGTCTCTATTTACATTTCCATATTGCAGGAAAGGAACTTTACAAATAGCAAATCGGAAACGCAAAGCAATATCAACAAACTGATGTGTTATGTGCCAATTTACTATGGTTGCAAACTTTCAATTTCAAATGATACTACATACACTGGCAAAAGTCTAACAAGTCGCTAAACTCAAGAGTTTCACTAAAAGTAGTAGCTAATGTTAGTCCCAATTTTTCTGTGGATCATCAAAAAATTTTCCCGGACCACCAATGATCCATTGTCCAAGATGGTATTGGCTATTGTGTTTTTGGCACAAATATTTGTCTATAGACTAGATTATTCCCTCCAAGTAAAGGGAAAATACAATAAAAACAAGAGGCAAAGTTTTGTAAGTGTAAAACTAGAAAAGAGAAAGGCAACTCAAAGACAATTTACTTATTTTATTGTTGTTGTAGAGGTTGGGAAAAGGAGGTTAAAAGACAATTGGGTTGTGACCATAGAAGAGATCAATCTATTTTTGTATATGAATGGTGAAGAAATCTGAACTGTTGCCTTTTTACATAAAAAACAAATCTTATAGGAAAAATAAAACAATGAAATGCACTGAAATTTTTAAAGCAGTAAATTGCATTTGTATTATTTAGATGAAAATATCAATAATACTAGTAAAAAGATTAAACCTGAAAAATAAATAATACAAGAAAGGATTTAAAAATACACATATTACCAATAATTTATTCTAAAGCATCTACTTTAAATTTAACATAAAAAAATCAATATGTTTATCATTTTAGTAGCTTACATAAATATATTTATTACTTTATAGTAGACTGTCAGCAGGCCTTTATTTAGCATGCTAAAATTAAACTAACTATACACCGTACTTACTCGAATCTAAGCCGCACTTTTCCCACTATGTTAATGGTGCTGAAAATCGGGTACGGCTTAGAATCAAAGGAAAAAAATTCGTCGAATGGGGCAATCAGAGCAATTACAGGTTAATATATGTATTTAAAAGCTTTTAATACTGGTGAAAAAAACTGATTATTCACTTCTTTTATTTATTCTTATTTTAAATTTATTCTAATTTTGTAAAATTGGATATGGTAAACCATTTTACACTATTTTTCATTTTTCCCAAAAACTTGTTGAGAATTTACGGCACGGTTTAGATTTAAATAAATACAGTAGCAACAATTTTACTTTTATTGAATAAATTTATTGTGATACAACACAAAATATATTCAACCTAAAATTAAGCTCTTATGTAAATTTCCCCAAACTGCTTCTTATATTATTCTATGAACTCCAGATAATAATAAATTCTAGATGATTTTGGAATAATAAGGTATTTTCTCAAAACAACTCCCAAATATGTCCTACAAAAAATATTCTATATATGTTTTTGAAATTTGCAGCCTAAGTTGTTAATATTGGTAAATTTGTTACTGCCATGATACAATAAAAAAAGAATCCAGAGAGAAAGAGCTTCACTCCCACTTCCCAAATAAAAAATAAAATATTTCCATTCATATGTTATGTGAATGTTCTTTCTTACTCTCCAGTTCCAAATAGAAGCAACTATAAACTAATTCAAAATTTTAAATCTGCATTTTAATTAAGCATTTTTTGAAAAAAAAAAAAGTACAGCATGATTGCTTTAAATAAAATTTGAGAATTTTATCTGCATTGTCTTTTGTTTCTTTTTACATGCTTTAATGAAATATACATACATATATGCTGCAGTAAAATTCATGTCAACTAATAATCATTATGGAAAAAAGCAGTCACACCTCTATTTAATGAAGGCGCTAAGTCCCGAAAAAAAGTTCTTTATGTGAAAAATTCGTTAAATAGATATTCATCTTTCACAGTATATACTTTATAAATCACATAAAACAAATTTAAATTCATAAACACAAAACATTGAAAAATATTTACACCTTTTTTGTAAATAAATATCTATATTTTAAATATTTTACCCATCAAAAAGAAATCTGCAAAGAAAGAAAAGAAAAAAAAAAAAAAACCATTGTTCAGAAATACACTGTATTTTCAACTTAGTGACATTTTTTAATTTTAAGTCTACAAGCAACTTTAAACATACATATTTTTAATTTCTAATTTTGTTTTAATTGCCAGTCATTTTAAGCATATCTTAGCACATGCATCCTTAAATTTAATAACGGGTGAAGTCTATTAAATTTGTTTGAAATAATGTTTTCCCCTCGTCTTTGCAATGCATCAAAACCCCCTTTAGACGTATTTTTTTCACATCGTAATCCCCGTCCAGTAAGTTCAAATTATTTTATTATTTCACCATACGAAGGTCTAGAAATATTTAAAAACTACGAAGAAAAGAAAATCAAATCACGTGAGAAAAATTGGTTAAATAGAAAACGCACTTTGCTATTTGGAGGTTATTTTATGAGGGAAATCGTAAAATGGTTTCCAGAAAAAGTTTGCTAAATAGAGAAACTTGTAAAATAGAGGTTTGTCAAATGGAGGTAAGTGAAAATATGTAAATTATAATTACATCAATATTATACATGGTTCTTTCTGGATTTGCTTTCTTTCTATTGGGATTTGCACTATTCTAAACTATCAATGTAAAACTTGCAGGTCAAGAGTATCTTAGCTAAATTTTTTATTTACAATTAATCACAATATTCATCGATGAACTACTTATTTATAAAGAATCACAATATTCATCAAAGAAATAAGTATTAAAAATAATTACATTATATTACTCTGGTACTAATTGCATAGAATCTACACACCAATTCCCTCACACAAAACCAATTGTAATAAATATATTTTAGCATTCAATAATAAAATGTTACATAACCATTAGTCTTTGTTTAGTTTTATATGTCTAACCTAAAACGCTCTGTATTGAGACAAGAAAAGTTTATTTATTAGGCTCATTAATCTGTGCTGTTATTTTGTATCAAGTATGCCAAAATGGAAAAAAAAAATAAAGTTTATTAATTTGTGCTAATGTTTAGAATCTTGCATTATAAGTATCTTTATAAAAATCGAGTGCTGGTAAAATTGAATAAAAAATTGCTGATCAATATTTTCCAAGGAATTAGCAAATTGAAGTATTTTTTGGTGTGATATTTAAGATAAAATAATCTGCTGGATTTAAAGTCATTTATATTGTAAGCAATGGCATGATTCACAAGGATAAACATCATCAAAAATTTAGTTACAGACTTGGCCAGGATATTGAAAATATTTAGAGATAGAAATTGTCTGATTAAATTTTTAATAATAATAATAATAATAATAATAAACGAATGTACAGGCAAACAAAGTTCAAAAAATCATTACTTTACTTATAATTATAAAATAATTGCCAAGTATAATTATTAATTATATTTAAATTTTATGCAATTTAATTACACATTTAAGATCATAATATGTGCATAACTATGAACTTTATTTGTAATAAGAGAGCTTAAGTTAATTTAAAATTTCAAATGACAACTATTTTGAAAGATATAATTTATTTTCATTCTTTTTCATACGCAGTACATTAAAAGAGAAAATTAGAGTAGATAGACGTAATACCTTCATTTATTATTAGTCTCACATGAAGGCAATGAATACTATTGAGTTAGTAAAAACTTTTATCTTATGATTTTCAGAGAACAAACGAACCATAGAATTAAACTCCTAAATTGAAAGTTCAGCACAATTGAGTGAATAACTGAATTCAAATTAGGAAACGAAATTTTGTTAACAGTAATTGCAATGGTTCTAGTGTTAAAATATTTACATCACATACACATTTCAATATAAAAAAGAAAATATTATTTAGTTATAATTCGATAAAAGTTTCCTATTTTGAATTTCAAGAAATAGTAATTTGTGTTTTTAGTTAATTAACAAATTTCGGAAAAGTATAAAATTAATTTAAATTAAAATGTTTTCATCCTTCTGCTTCACAGAATTAAAACTTTTCAAATAAATTTTTCAATAAAAAAAGTACCTAAAGTAATTTAAATTGCAGGACAGGATTAACTAAAACTTAATCAGAGCAAATGAATATTTTTAAGCACATACACAAAGAATTTAAAAATTCCTAAATTAAAGTCATCAGTTTAAGGGCATTAAGTCTTTGTTCACCAAAAATTTTTCCCCATTGTCCACCATCTGTCACAACTTACAAGCTAAAATAATCTCAGTGACTATATTTCAGAAAGACATTGAAAGATCATCAAAAAATAAGTAACTAAAGCCAAGATTTAATTTCTTAGAAAAAATATCCCAGCAGCATCTGTAGTAGTTCATCCTAATTATGTCAATTATAATCGAGAGTAAATTTAAAAATATGATTAATAAAGGCACAAAATCATAGTGTGACTTTTCTATCCTAAAAAGAGAAAAGCATGCATTCCTAAACTGTAACATTTGAATCAATCATTTCCTGTAAAAATGAGTCCTTACTTGAAAATGGAAGGAAATCATGGAAAAATAAATACCCATTTTACAATAATTCTAAAAACAGTAAATATTTTTTAAAAATTCTAATAAGGTAATCTTATAAATAATTATACATTAAATACATAGTAATTTGAATAAATATTAGAGCTATTTTCTGCTCAAAAAGGTGACTACAGTTTGAGTCCTATTGTTTAATATGAACAGAATATTATTATACATAACATAACTCATGATATATGTGTTCTATCTATTTCTTTATATTATTTATATATATTTTATTATTTATATTATAATTTACGTACTCGCGTCTGTCAGACGGATGCACCTCAGTACGGCAAAAAAATTGATGTTCCAGTCAGAGGGTTAATCCTTAAGTATCTAAATACATAACTTCATAGCCTGAATAACTCACCATCTCCTAACCAGATTACACAGTTGCATTTATTACTATATTACTAAAGACAAGATCAATTTTAAATAACTGCTGCATAAAATCAAGGTTTAAATCTGAATTACACAACAATTTCGAATAAACTCCTCTATGATGTCTCCAGAAACATTTCAAAAATACCTGCAGGTAGTTCCAAGGTGTATTGTTTCAGTGCAGGTCTATATTGCTTGACTAATATAAGACAGTCATACTTTAGTAAACGTCTCAAGACTGCCAATGAACCCACACCTGAAAAATAAAAGATATCATTTAGAATCATTAATTGTAAGGCATGTGAGAATTATGAAGGTGTTTATATTAACAATGCATTTCAAAGTAACATGAGAGCCAATGGCAACGGATCTTACAAAGAGATAAGATCAGCACTCTTGAGCTGGCACCCCATTATTCAAACAAGAATTACAGAATTACACTTGAATCAAGTATTTTCACATCCAAGTTGAACCACTTAAGTTTAATAGTCTGGCTTTTAATTTGTACAAAACTGAATGAAACAGTAAACATTGCAATAAGTTTTATGAAGAAAAACATGATAAAAAAAGTTTCTCACATTGCTTTGACTTTAAATTTTAGAGATACTGTGGATAGAATGAAATGATATATATTCTATCTCTTTTTTTTGTGTGGGGGGGGGGGGAGGATATTTTGATTTATCAAATCTCAGAATGCATACTTCGTTGAAAAACGATGCATATCACTGTGGGTAAATTATCAATGTTCGCTTGTTTATCATGCATGATGTTATGTGGTGTTATTTGGCATAAGATCACAAAGCACTACATAATACACAACATTCTTCTAGTTTCTATATTGTAATAAATTTTCTAGATCTTGGTATGAAGCATTTTTGACATGGTTATATTCCAATTCTCAGCAATTTGATTAATAACTTGATCTATTTGTTTTACGTGATATATAAATGTATTTTATCAATATTGTAATTCTAATATAAATTATTTTTTAAAAAATAGGGACTTTCAAATTAAGTTTAGGTTAAATGACAGATGATACTCCTTTTCTCTAGGCAAAATATGCATTTTATGAACGTTTCAGATTCTTTTGATAAAATTTCAAACATTATAAGGTTATTTGTTACTTAAGATTAAAAAAACTATATATTTTATAGAAAGAAAATATTTGATTTGGATAAAAATTAGTGATATCCTAAATTTACAATCTTACTATTTGTTTTATGTGACACACGTTGCTCTTAATTTGGAATATTACTATTCTAAATTAAAAGTTTAATTATGTAGAATTTTCTACAATAAAAATTAACAATTAAGTAATTTGTAATGGAAATTAAACAATAAGCTTCATGAAGCACACATTACTTACAGTCAGGATTTCCCGGCTCTGGTTTTGTCACTCGTGTTGCAACTTCCCAGGTACTAAATAAAAAAATAATACATTAAAGTCAATCTTAACAGTTTTCCTTCATTATAAAAAATGTGCAAAATTTTAAGAGCATTATATAGCATTTTTATCAGTTAACCTACATAAGTATTCATGTTTCGCATTTCAAAATTTCAATATAAATTTAACTTTATAGTAGAATTTTATTTATAGTCCTAAAAGCTTATAATACACAAAATAAGTACTTTTTAAAAGATCGATTATTTTTTATTAGTTAAATTCTAAAACTGCACATTTTATCAACAAGCACAATAAACAAACAATATCTTTCCTTATTAAATTTAATACAATTTATAATTCTAATTCATACTATCACATATAGAAGATATGTATTAATAAAATATCCATACTTCTGCAAATACGATTTCAAATGAAACTAGAAAACAAACATATAATTTCAGCATGTCTTGCACCAGGCACTATCAAATGTAAGTGACAATTTACATGACTGTGAATTATTTATATTAAAAAATATAAGCCAATTAAATAAACTACCATTGAGTAGGATAACTATGGCAAATGCATTATGTTATCAAAATTTTCTTGCAAATGTAACAACGTAAAAATTAATAAAATAAGCTTATTAAGTCTAAAAAAAGACTGCCAGTAAAAATATACATTTATATATGTTTTATACTAGATTCCTTTGCAAATTTAAACAATAACATTTTTAACGCTCTGTACTTTAATGTTGAATAAAAAAAACAAGCAGAAGCTAAATTTGAACCAAGAATGAAATTTAAACACTACATACTTTGTTAACATAAATAGAATTTCTGTTAAGGTAATGCTAAAAGTTTTTTTTGCTAGAAAAGATACCATGAACACAACAGAATCTACTACATCAAAACTGATTTAAAGAAAAAAAATTACTATGTTTAAATAAAGTGGCCAAAACATCTATAGTTGAGGTGTAATATTGCAGTAACTTAAGCTTTTTATCATAAAGATGGCAAACTGGGGGGGGGGGGATTAAAACTCTTAAAAAAAAATACAAGTAATCAATAACTAACAATTACAACCCATATTAGTTTCACACCAAAAAAGAATTTTTAAGCCCTTAAATCAATAAATACTTCGAATGAAATGGATAAAATTCTCATTCTTTAATGTTTAAGAAACGTTTTAGAACCAAACTTTTCTACAGATCAATTTCCTATAATTATTCAAAAAGATCTTCACAATGATAAATTCCATTAAATCGAATAAAAATCTCGCAATTTTAAACCTTATATCTAAGTGCTAAAGTTGAATTGTTTTTGGTAGAATAAATAGCACCTCAACAAAGATAAAATCTAGTACTTCTCTCCCTTAACATACAACTAATTTTAAGGAAATACAATTTTCTAAATATTTTACATTTCTGTAATAAAAACCTAACAGCAATTAAAAAAATAAATTCGTAATTAAGTTACACATAATTTATGCTAATAAATTATATTTTAGAGGAGAGAAAGGAATTAATTCCTAGAATGAGTTTTCTACAGATTTATTTTTAGATTTTCTGTAGTATAACTCTCAGTAACCTTTAATCTAGAAGTATTAAAGAATTAAGGAAAGTTTCCCAAGATAAGCAAAGTTTTATGAAGGTAATTTGGCCCTACTACTGGTTTTTTTTTTGGCATTTAAGAACTTGGTCTGCAGAATCAAATTCACTAGATTCAGTTCTATCTTTTCAATGTATCTATTAATAATTAGGCAAAAATACTTTTAAAGGTTTTTCGAAAATACCAAAATGGTACCTTTCTTCTCCTTTGTGATTTTTGTATGTATATTTTTCTAAAGACACAAATTCAGCACTTGCCAACACCTGTAAAAAATTGCAATGTAAACTGATTGTATTTTAATTCATACAAAATATAATTACAGGATATTTTTTTAAAATTATATTAGCTATAAAAACTTTTCTCAGATAACTGAGTGGTATTGACATTCATACAATCTTCTTTAATCTAAGATTTGTGTTAAAGTAAGTTATGTATATTTTCATTCTCAACATTATAATTTGTATCAAACAATATTATATCTGTTAAATATCCATATATAATTATGTACACTTTTTAAAAATGAAAGAAAAAGGTGAATACATACTATGATTATACATTATTTTATATTTATATGGCACATGGGAATTTCGGCACACAAGAAAAACAATTCAAAATTTAAAAAATGCCCAAAATTCGATACATAAAATAGTAATTTAATACATTGCTTATTCAAACTTATATATATATATATATATTAAGCACCTAACTTATTCAAACAATTTTAAATAAATTTCACACCAAACACTAAGAAAAGGAAAATGTCACAGCCCAGAGCATCTTTGGAATTATGAAATTAAAATTGTATCCAAATTTGACATATAACTTTTTCCAGTTAAACATATTTTAACAATACCCCATGGTCATTTTCATTCATATTATAAGTTTAGGTGCAAAACTCTGAAAAGTTTCCAGAAAACTGGACCATAAAGTAGATTCTAAAAAATATACAGATATAAATTTCTATGACTTAAAATATTCATAACTTCAGAAATGTTTGGCCTGAAAAGGAAGCATTTGTTCTATAATGCAAGCATTATATGTAATTGAATACATATGATTTGGTGAATTCCCCCCCCCCTCCCTTAAAATGGCTTTTTAAAGATAACATTCCAAAAACTGATTCAGAATTGCTCATTTCAGTTACTTTTCGAAATATCTGACATTCTTGTTTAAAAAAGAAAGACTGAATACTTTAAATTAAACAAATTTAGTACACTCTTATTTCCTACTACTGAATTGCTAAAAGGATGATGAAACACTTCCCCAATCCCCACTTTAGTTTAACATTAGATAGATCCCATTTAGTCAAAAACAGCAAAAATTCAAAATTAGCAACTCTGAATTACTCCTATTTAGCTTGATTTTAATTGCTTCAAAAGAGATACCAGAAAGCCATATTACATCAAATTTTACTGAATACTTCTGAAAATCCAGTATTATTTCAAGTTATAAATACAATTAGGTTAAAAAACTAAATATTGTAAAATTTTAAAGTATTTACTTATTAACAATAGCAAAATATACCAGATAACCAATCACAAGTATTATTAGTTGATTTTACAAAATTTTATGACCAAAAATTAATTTCTTAAAAACTAATTTCATATACTGTACAATACTAAAGAATTTCAAAAGATTTTCATAAAGATAATTTTAAAGGACTTATTTTAGTAATGGAAGTTTCATTAATAAAATAGCCCCCAACAACATTTTTCACACAATGATGCTGAAGGTTAATTTTCTCTTTCCTACAAGCACAAAATAAATTTTATACAAATATATCAGGTTTTAATCTCGCATAAATTAGCAACCCTCTAAAATAGTGAATTCTTTAAAATCATGAATACAGCTATAAACTCATAAAAAAAAGTTTCTCTACTATTAATACAAATAAAATACAAAAATAGTACACATAAATGACTTATAAATAATACCTCTTCAGATACATGAGCAGCAGCACCTTTGTGTTGATTACCTTCTGATGATATTGTCTTAGACATGATAATGTTAGAAGGTACTTTCTGTGTTAATACCTGAAATGATGAAAAATTAGTATAATCAAATTCATTTAATCATTTAACATATTTTTAAAAAAGACGAATGCTGATATAAATTTGATTATATAAATGTGGTGATAAAAATAAAAACGAGTTTCAATTGATTTTTAAGGAAAACATTAAGATTACCATAGCTGAAAAAGTCTTATACAATCTTATTCCACAAAAAAGCTAATCGGAACGACGTGAAAATAGCGTCCTGCTCACAACAAGGTACAAAGAGTTGTGCTACAGAACTGGAAATATCAGCTATATGTGTGCAAAATGATTTTTGATAAGAGCAGCTAAAAAGAGAATATTATCTACCTTGAACTTGTTATCTTTCAACATCAGCCAACAGAGTGAAAGAGATAGTTCAAAGTATACACCAAGAGCAAAGTTGACATTTTTAGAATGAAAAAGTTACTATCTCTTTTAGTAAATTCAAGGGCAAACAACTTTTAAAAAAGACTGCACCAGTGTGCTCCAAAATAAAAGATGCAATTTTTAATGACGTAGTTTGCATCAAAAGGTCACAAACGATAAAAATAACGTCCCCGTTTTGAAGATAAGGAATCAACAGAGTAAAAACTTGAATAATAAATATCGATTCTATACTAGCTAAAATTTGTACCAACGGATATTTTCTTAAAGAGTTTAATCTTCATGAGAAGGAAAACGACATGAAATGACTAAATGAACTTTAAATTATCTGAATTATATTTGAAAATTTTAGAATAGTTGATAAAAATTCGTTTATTCTCCTTCCTCCCATAAAATCCGTGCGCTTAAACATTTGGTTACAACTAACCCGGACATTCAGATTGGAAGTAAAAGTTCAAATTTTCACTGTCACTAACTGCCGATTTTTCATATTTCTTAAAAACATCAAGACTGAGAATAAGTTTAACGAGCTTTAAACTCAAACTCAGTGGCGCAACAGCCCATCCGGGCAAAGCCCTACTATAACCATCCCAGTATACGTGACCATTGGGCGCTGAGCAGATGTCCCGATCATGTGGTCAGTCTGAAGCGAGAACCCCAGTGTTTAAGTCCTCAAGCAAGCTTGGTACTCATTTATCGACCCACTGGAGTAGGGAATAAAGGCTGAGTTGACCTTGCCCAGCCCGGCAACCTAACCTTAGATAAATTACGTTCAGGTACATAATTGACTCCATCTCACCCAAGAATTTAATTTTTAGAATAAGAGTTAGCATAATATGATAAAATTTGTTTACAAATACCAAAGTTGCTTGGACGCACACTTTTTCAAGTATATAAAAAGTTGGACCCCGATTAATTCATCGGGACCGAACATCTTCGATAATTTGGGGTTATTCGTTATTTCAGGGTCTATACAAAAAACAATTTATTTATTTTTTTTTGCATTTACATTTTGGAAAATCCATAAGCAACTTTGCAAATTTTTAAAAAATATCCATGATTAGAAATTACGCACCAGTTAATTGGAAATTTTAAAAATCTGACTAATAGTTGTTTGAAAATCTTTTTGATTCCTGATTCGAAAGAATTCTTTTTCCACTCCATGCAGAGAAGAAATACTGCACCGTTTACATCCTGTTGCATAAGAGAGAGGTATGTTCTCACAAACAATTTAAGACATTAGAAAATGCAACAGTTTTATAATCGATTTCTGCATTAGAATCGCTATTCATTGGCTCCAACAAATCAACAATTTCCTCAACTTCAGTTATACACAGATAGGCAGTCCGTCATCAAATGTATCATAATCGTAAAAATCTTAAAATATCCCCTGCGTTGTGGATTAAGATGAGATAAGAAATGAATTACATTCATGACTCATCCACACACGTAAAGTCTAATAATGGTCTTCACCATTTCCCGTTGAAATCTGCTGCTTACAAGGAAACTTTTTCTGTTCTGGACAAAAAGGATATGTCATTTTAAAAAAATCCAATTTTTTCTAATACAAACTAATAAAAAAAAATTTCCAACTGCTGAAATAATTCGTTAATTAGGGGTTTATTATTCGTTAAATAGGAGTTTCTTGCTTTTATTTTAATCAGGGAAAGATAAAAATTCCTTAAAATTGGGGTTCGATTGTAATTTAAAACATCTTACATATCTCCTGGCGGCGTACATACATAATGTGAAAATGCTAGGGCTACAGGAAGACACTAACTATTTTCGGTAAGACCAACTTCATTTATAAGTGAATGAAGGGGAAAAATACACATACACACACACAAAAGGGAACATTACTCCTTGACCAATTTATTTCAATACCTAATCTTACAAAGCACTCTTTTTCCCGGGGTTTAAATTAACATTTAGAACGAGAAGAAAACAAATTATATAAGTATTTACATTTTCAATGAGCTACAAATATATGTGTTGCAAGATCAACTTCGCGGACATATTTCAGATTTTCATTTTTACACCCATTAAACAGTTTGGCATGAAATTCAATTTGAGGATTGTTCAACTAGGTATTTTTGCATTTAGAAAAATTAATCTCACTTCAAATGCAAAATTCCAAGATCCATCAACAGGCCCGTTTCAAGGAGGTGAAGGTTTTTGTGTGTGTGCCTCTATATTTTTATAGGAAAGAAAGCTCTTATTGTAAACGTAATAAAAATATGTTAGTCTGTGTTTGCTATTTTGGACAAAAAGTCACTGGATAATGTATTAGTTCTTACACGGGTAAAAAAAAAAATCCAGTTCACAGGATGATATAATTTGGCGTCCCTAAACTTTGTTGCCAGCATGCGAGGCATTCGCTACATACCCGCCAGGAACATGCCTGCCTGTCGATATTAAAAAAAAAATGCCTAAATATATGTACATTTACTGTGCTTATAAGTTTACAAGTAAATGCTAAATGTTTTCAGTTTAAAACTATCGATCGTAATTTTCCTTTTTAAACAATTTCTCAGTCTGATCACTTGGAAACACTTCAAAGCAAATATTACGAAGAGAGAGAAGTCTTAAGATCTAAAATACAAAAAACGACTAGCACAACTTTATGTCTCATTGTCACGTAAAATAAAATAAGGAATTTTTCACGTTTTATAAGTTTCATAATCTTAAATTTGAACTTCTGATGATTAAAATGTTTCTATATATATATCACCGCATTTCTTATGATCCCGAATGCACATTGTAATAACATTTTCTCGAATTTGTAGTACAAAGTAAAGTGAGTAAAAAATCAATTTTGTCAACACCCTAAGTATTTTTAAATAAAAAAAAAAATCTTAGAAAAAATTCCAAAATATGCAGGATATTTAGAAATACACAAGACATCTATGGGTTCGTTAACCGAAATAGAAAGTAAAATACTGTAGGAAATTGCTGAACACAAAACTACCAAATATAAGCAGAGTCCAATTCTTCAAATTTGAAGAAATCGATTTCTTCTAAAATTCACCCTAAGTTCGAAACCCGCACATAAACCAAACTAGCGCGGGGGGGGGGGGGATCCTGTAATTTTCAAACATGCCGGGCAATGTCATATTGGTGGAATATTTTCCAATCAAATTGCTGTGTAGCAATTGAAACTAACAAATTTGTTCCATTCATTTGTTATCTTGAACACTCTGCTAGTCATACTTTCAGAACCATTTTTTTTTTTTTGGAAATTGAACGGGAAGATAAAGTCATACACGACGTGATCATCGATTTATGTTTTATGCCCTGTAGGAAAAATTAGATGCATGGTAATCATATGCATTCAGATATTAATTTTGAAGGATTTACGCTTTTTCTTTTCTTCTCTTAGAATAAAAGGTTTATTCAAAATACCCAAAAAGGTACAAGATTAAAATCGCTCGCACTTGGCAAACAGAAAATGCTAAAGAAACGTATTTTTCCTGAACTACACCCCCCATAAGATTAACTGATTCGTATATAAGCCGATAGATTACCTTACTTTAAAAAGTCCCCAAAAGTTTCGGTTTATACACGGAAACCTGTAATTCAAATTTTTGCGGGGGGGAAATGCAAGTTTAGTACTTTGGGCAATACACTTGGAAGAGATCGAAATAAGGACTAAGGTTGCCTATAATAATACAATTAATCTTGAGCATTGTTAAAAGCTTATCACTTTTTAATATTTAATTATATATAAACGAAACAGAATTACAGAAAGAGCTACTTAGTGTAGACAATATTTAGTTGATTGTCTGCTAAAAAAAAATCAAGACAAAATTAAGTACCTTGTTTCCTTATAAAAGCTCAAACATGTGATAATTGTATCAATTCACAAGTAACATATATATATATAAGCTAAAAAAAATATATATTCTATTCACCCAACTTCAATTTGCTAATTCAACAAGTCTTAGATTAAAGCAATAGCTTCTGTGTGTGTCTGAACTGCCAGATGGTTCTTGGAATTCAAAAATATTTTTTGTCATTTTAAATTTAAGTTTTATTTCAACTGGTCACACACACACACACACACCAAAAAGGTATGGATATAAGCATTCAACAAGAACACAATGTACCAGGTAGATTTTAATGCTGCAAGTTACAAGGGGTTCTTTCAGAAAAAAATCCATAACCAAGCCAAATAGGATAAAGTAATATAGTCGAGAAAGCCCCAAGAGAAACCCAAAAGAAAATGCTTCAAAAATGTAGAAAAAATTAAACATTACAAAAGTCAAGACAATACAAATAAGAAAGTAGGATCTACTTACCAAACCCTTCTAACTATAGACTTACTAAATATGCCATTTATATCAAAGTAACTATGACAGAAAATTTTAGAGCAACATATTTTTAGCATAAAGATCAAGTCTCAGGACTTTCGTTAACAGGATTTTTTTAAAATATAACCCCTTTCATAAAAGAAGTCTGTGTATGCTACTGCTTACATTCATAAAACAATATTTTATATATATATCTCTGAAAAGCCTCGCATAATATCTACACTATTTTGTCAAAGTTATTGTAAGGCAAATATTTTACATTTACAAAGTAACTACTTTAAAAGAAAAAAATTATTGGTAACATATTATTACAATAATTACAATGACCCGTGAATATTCTTAATGAAGCACGCAAAAAAAAGGTTTTGTACACCAGGCAGCAGCACAATCTCAAAGCTATTTAAACATGATAAAAAGTTATACAGATGCAAAAATAAAATATACAATGCATTTTGTTAAAAAAAAAAACTGCCTAATTCTTTATCCATCTAAAATTCAATAATTTCACTGTCAAAAATAATAAGATACACTCAATTTACATTATTTTTACACAACACATCTACAAACTTGAGAAACCATTGCAAATATTCTTTAACAGAGCATAGAACAATCCATTGAGAAATGTTGGTTGTAGCCAAATAAACTACTGACACTTGCTTTAAAATTATTTGTTATCAGTTATATAAAATATAAATTCTGCTTAATTTATCTTTTATCCAGTTTTCTGAAATTGTATGACTAGCATTCAAGAAATTTATAAATGATCTATTAGAACACTGTACAGAGAAAGCATGTATGTATACAAATTCTACAGCATATTTTATTTCATATTTTAGTAAACTTACAAATTAATAACAAAAATATATAAAAGACGAGCATTAAAGAAGTTAAATAAGATGGAGTCAGACACTAAATGAAAAATGTCACTTTACTTAATAAAAAACATACTATATGCACTATGTAATAAAATACATTTTTACAACTCCATTTTAGTTTGGTCTTGAATTAATGTCATGTTAGAAGCACACAAAAGCAATTGGCAACATATGTTGTACTTTCCAAAAATAAAAAACAAGGATTACCCCTTTTCTAGTACCTTGTTTTAAAAATGTAGTAGTAAAATAACTTTAATGGGAAAATGTGAAGAGGTACTAGATATCAAGGTATTAGTTTATAAATCAGATATATCAAAGAGATGTCAAAGTTTGTTTTAAAGATTACTTGAAAGTCTAATATCTTAAAACAAAATAAATTTTTTCTATTTAATCCAAAATCTCATTCTTTGATTGATTGATAGTTTAACATTTTTTAATAAACATTGCTTTTCAAAGTTACACAAGGACTATCTCACTTTTTTTTGAAAAGATGGAACCCAGAAATGCAATTAAACCTACATATAAACAATGAAATGGAAATAAATGTCACAACAATGAAACAAGTTAAAATTCATGCACCTTCAAACTCATTATCTACAACTCCCTGTTTGTAAATTTCACCACCTTCTTTGAAAAACTAAGACAGATGCTCTAAATATAGTAAATGATTACTTCCCATTACCAAAAGTTGCATAATAAAAGACTTAAATATGCCCAATTAAAATTTCTTAAAATACTATCAGGCATTTTAATAAACATTTTTAACAGTTTTCAAAACACTTCAAAATTCTCCTGGTGCAGAATATACATCATATCCACAATGGGAAAAATATTATACAATTATGATTTATCAACTATTTTTATAAATATATACTAGCTACAATTAAATAAGACTTTATATATTCTTCGTAGTATTAGTACTACATACAATGTCTTCCAACTACTAATATTTTTCAATATAAAAAGTGTTTAGATATAATTTACTAGCTTGGCCTTAATTTCATCCCATTATTCTTTAAATGAAACTGAATTAGACATCTGTTAAACTTTTAGAACAACAAGAATTTTTTTTTTCTTCACCAGAATTTTTCATTTAATATGGATAGCAAATAACCACCAATTCTTTTAACCCATTTATGATTTGCATTGCAGAAATGCAACATTAAACTAAATTTATTTTTTAACATTTTTCTGTTTATTTTTCAATTAAACTAAAATTTTAATTTTATTTTAAATTAGCAAAATTTTCACGCCTAGATCAGAGGATTTTATTTTCATGTTTTGAAAAAAAAAAAAAAAAATAGAAACTCAGTGCGGTCTTTAGTGTGTGTATGTGTGGGTTAAACATATTGTTGTGTTTAAATATATTAGCATAAATTGAGAATCTAAACAATGCAGTTCTTAATGATTTAAAAATTTCAAATATTACAATATAAAACAGGGGTGGCCAATCTGTTTGGCAAGAGCGTCACCATTTGATTAAAAAAAAAAAGTAATGTGTGCCACTACCAACAAACAAAATAATATGAAAAAGTGAAAAATTGCTACTTATAGGATTTTGATGCAATCAACCCATTTTTTTAATGCAAGTGTATGTAGTTGAAATTTAAAAACAATATAATAAATAAGACAAAAGTACAAACTTAGGTTTTATAGTTAATAAACTTTTTACAGGTTCAATCAGTTAGGTTAGGTATAAAATAAAAATAGGTCACTTGAATCATTTATAATTCTACATTATTAAACACACAGTATTTATTTAATGTGGCTTTTGAAAATGTTAACAAAATTATATCATTTTAGGTACATATCAGCTAGTTTTGTGAGTGATGTTTATTTTATTATGCTCATAATAGAAAGCATTTATTCGCAAACATATTTTAAACCAAATTTTGAGGAAATTTTGTCTGAGACAAAGCAATTTCAATAAGATTGTAAAAAAAGATGGTTAGTTATTATTAGCTTTTAAAATTTTTTAATTTTCCAGTAAGTCTTCACATGCCACTGTTACAACTCCACCATGCCACACTGTGGCATGCATGCTGTGAGTTGGTCATTCCTGGTGTAAAATGTAGAATATAGTTTTGAAAAATAATTAAATATTTCTGTATACACAGACATAAGAGATTTGGTGGAAAAACCTACAAGAATAAATTATAAACTTTTATGATACATTCAGGAATCATCACAAAATACAATTATATAACAAGTGTAGAGTTTCAAGATGGATATCAAATGATGGCTAGTGCAATTCAAATGTGCTGATCAACATAGAGTTCAATGAAAAAATAAGAAGCAATAATTTTGATACGGATAATATTAAAAAGTATCTTAAAAAAGCATTTAAACATTGTGAAAGCTAAAGAAAAAATTTAAATGCATTTAAATTTCACATAAAATACATATTCAAGTATAATCATGTACATTTCTTGACAAGTCAAATCATGCTTCGAAAAAGAAAAATCTCCCAAAGTAAATATTTCTCTTTAATAAAAGAAGGATAATTTACTTTTTGTATATAACACAGTAAAAAAACAATTTTGTCGCTAGAAGTTATGTAAGAAAAAAACAAATTTCATAAAACTTTATGCAAATTCAAAATATTTAAACATTTATTACAGATAGTGAATATAAACTTCTCCATCCTCAAGCATTAAAACAAAATAACATGTTGAATTTGACCTAATGTATCAAATTATATACATTTAACATTTTTATGTTTTATAAAATGTATGGAATTACACGTAACTAAAACCACGTAAAATAGAGTTTCAATATCACTTCAAATTTTTACTTTTGTTTTCCAGCAGATTTCAGATTAGCCTTTCTAAAGAGAAATTTTAATTTTTTAAAAATCCTTATTACAAAGACAAGCAAAGAATCTTTAGTTTTTACACAATATTCAATATACCTGTACATTATCTTAACATAAATAACAAACTATATTATTTTCACAACATTCTAATCTGTTTTCAGTGTGATCAAGGACGGTTTAAGCTTACAAAGGAATTCATATTTTTAATAATTGTTGGACATAATTGAAGCTCAAATTGCATTTCACACAAAAATTCTGACTCATGCTCAGCATTAGAGTTAAAATGTTATCCAATGGGTGACAACAGCCAAATAAAGAAAGAGAGCCTAAGATAAACATAAGAAACAAAATCTTCATTTCTAAGGTGTAGAATGGACTGCTATTCTGTTACTATAAAATTAATAAGCCACTAATTTATGCATCAATCCAAATATTTAAGACATAGCTTACAGAAGTAGTTAAAATACAAAGACCTATGTTTTTTATTGAATTGAAGTTCATAGTTACAGGGAAGTGATAAACTTCAGTTTCACAATATATTTTTAAGCTAGATTGATCTGCAAATGCAATATCACCAATAAAAAGAGCTATGGCAGTTCTACTCTAAATACCTCTGAAATCCAACTATTTCATTTAAGAAATGAAAGAGAAGAGACTTGGAAGAAAAATAAATATAAGATAAGAAAACACATATTCACAAAGACTGTATGCTTGTTATTTTCCTGAAATTAAATTTATATATTTTTAATTTAAATCATTCAGGCGATTTCAGAAAACCAAATAAGAGAATTTTATCTTCAGATGTTACCTTATCAATACCCTACGTTAAATGAAAATTATATTCAATTCCTTTTATGAAGAAAGAGTGGATTTTAAAAAGCATGTATATTTACTCGTGAATAACAGTTTATAAAATGCACTCACAGATTGCATTTTGCACAATAAAATCCAAAAATCAACAAATTAAAATAGCCAATAAATTTAATTGGGATGAATGATAAGATAAAAATAAAAATCTTACAAGAAACCGAAATTTATGCACCAATGACGACCCACAACGTGACCACATGAAAGACAACTTAGTTTATCATGCTATCCTATCGTCAATCAGATTACCGTTTTGTTTACTGGGAAGCAAAAACTGGTAAATATACGATATATCGATAATGGAAAAACTTTGCACAGTAAGTTATGAAATATGTTTTAATTGAAAAGATCGCGACATGCAGCGGCGTAGCTTGGCCTTTCGCCGCCTGGGGCCAACCGGAAATTTGTAGCCTCTCTATTTTAATTATTAGTCAAAAAATTTAGTAAAAGTAAACAAACGCAGCTTGAAAATTTTTTATTGATTAAAAATGCACTTATCGTGCTTTTTCATATTAAAATCTTTTATACAATTGTCAATAACAATATGTATGTCATGTTCAATTGCTAGAATAGCTAAATGTGGACATAGTCGATCTGAGATAATTTTTGATTAATTTTAGCTTCTCTCGCAACTGGCATTACTGATGACAGATGTTAATAAAATTCTCAATATTATGACAATGTTTGTTAAGCCATCTTCAAGTTTGGACTCAATAATATATTTTAAAAAACCCAGAGAGCCGGACCTAATGAGTTCTTTTTTACAGCCTGGGTCTATTGCAGCTACGAAAGCTTGTAGACATACACGCTCAAGTTGGAATTCTTTTTTATTAACGTCTTGAGGATCTTGATCTAAGTTAAGTTCGTCCATGCCTTAAAAAAGCACATTTTTGAGTTAGATTCTGCAACTGTTGGAATCTTTCTCGAATTTCAGCAGTTATTCTGTCTATTGAAGAAAACATTGTTCGCCTAAAGTCATCTTCGTACAATAACTGAACATCTTTACTTCCGTCGCCAAATATATGCTTCCTCCCGATTCGTCTTGGGGGATCAAAAGAAATTTTCACATAAACTTTTAGCATATATTACAGCGTCATCCACGGATTCCTCTCGTTTTGCTTCTAATACAGTCTGTAAATCACGTATTTTTTTTAGCACATTTACGGATATTTAGTCCCTCTATTTGCAAATAATTTTGAGCATCATTGACTTCACAAAGTACCAGTTGCCAGAAGCCTAAGTAACATAAAAACGAATGCGATTGCATAGCGATTGATAAACTTCCTGCATCTGTGCATGTATCAAAGCTTTCACTCGTTTCCGTCAATTTCGTCGCGTGGACGTGATTTGGAGCTAGAAATATTTTTTTAATGTAAATATCGTGGTGCTTGCCACCGCCCCTTTTCGTATGCCGCCCGTGGCCATGCACTCTGCACTCCTCCCCCTACATCACTGTCAACATGCTTAATTCTGAAACTCGTTCTGGCCTTTTGGGATAAGATAAATTTTTGAAAAATGTTTACAATGATGGCAATTGTACTACCATTTTTATTTTTACATTATAAGACATTAAAAATTTCCTTCTTGTTTGAGCTACTGCATGAACATACGGAATTCGAATTAATGTATAATTTAATCACTCAACAGCCTTCAGGTCTAGACTAGATAAACTACTAAGCCAAACATTAAATCATTTTTACTTAAGTTTTAGTTTTTTTTTTTAAATTTCCATAAACAAAGTTTATAGAGAATTGGGGGAATAATAGAATTATTTCTAAAGCAGGAAAAGCCTAATATAAAATGCCGCTATTGTCATCGTCTTTTAAAGAACACTCAGATTAAATACACCCTTTTAGTACCATTTTTTTCTTTGCATATATGAGTTTTGGAGCATTCATCAAGTAGACAACACACTTAGGGAAAGGTTCAACCTGGATAGAAGTGATCAAAAAATTCATGTCCAACAAGGTATGAAATAAGAAATTTTTAGTGATCAATATATCTCATCGACGTTTTTTTTTTTTTTTTTTTTAATTTGAACTTGTGTGCTGTATCAGATTATTCCACAGTAAAGCGAAATTTATTAGAATTTATTAATTTTATTAGAATTTTTGAATTTGAAATAGGATATTTTAAAACGTATTATTTCCTTTGTACTTAATACATTATAATACGTAATACCTTAGGATTAAAAAGCTGTTTAAATAAATTTATTTCTCCTAATTATAATAATATAATGATCTCATAACCATCTTAAGTAATTAGAATCTAACTCCCTATTTTGCCCTAATTCATTGTTTTTAATAATATGCATTAAGGAAGAAAAAACTCCGTTATCGGGGAGTTATCTGGACTTTATTGATTACTTTCTTTTAAAATAAATGATTCTAATTCTATAATCAAAGTTAAAAAATATACAAATATTTTCATTATGATAATTTCTTTGCCCATTTGTAATAAATGTACAAATCTATAATTGTGTGAAACATTTGAATTACATTACTTCAAATTGTTAAAGAATATTCGAGCCATCAGAAAAATGTGTGTTTCATGTTCTTAATATATATATAATTTTCTTTTTTTTTTTCTTCTAAAGCAGAAAATAAGGAAATAACATGCGTATATTTTTCATATAATTTCTTATTAATTTTAAGAGTCTATTTGTTATGTAAAAAAAAAGTAAGCATTAGAAATTTTATATTTTATTGCTTTTTTAAATTTCTAATGGGCTGTCGATTGGTGTTTTACCATTGCAGACCTAGTACATTCCCCAGAAGCTGGTATCTCTTTTTAGTGCGGCGTCATATAGCTGGATACCAATCGCCGCAAGTAATTTTGACACCCAGTTTCCTCCTCAGAGGAAGGCCTCTGAGCCCTTGACGATGCGAACATGCACTAGGATTTAATTTTGCCGAGAGTATCCAACCCCAAATCATACGACATGGCCGCTTTCGATTTTCAGCATCATGAAAAACCACCGACTTGGGCCGGGGTCGAACACGCAAAACTTGGGCTTTGAATTAATTCATAAGGAAACGAACGAAATTTCTTTTGGTTAACTTATTTGTTGAATCTTTAATTGACTCAAGCAAAAGTTACTAATTTGCAAGAACTATATACATATAATTTAGCAACCTAAATAACAAAATGTGTAATTAGCAATAACTGGTATAGGTATACGATTAAATAGAAAATTTTCAGAGTTGCTTTTGTAATAAAAGGTTCCACACGAAAAATTTGCAAAGGGGTACACCTTTCCCCTGACCATCCTTATCCAGCAATTAAAATGAAGCATTTTAAGTAGAATTAAATGAACAAAAATTTTGCTCAGCATGCGTATATCAGATTATTCTAATAGTGGAAAGCAGATAAAAATGAATTGATGAGAATATAGTATGTGCTAATATACTAGTATCAAGATCGTTTGAATAGTACACAATAAAGTGGCGATTCCCTTACATATATACCAGTGTTGGTCCAATTTAATTTCTATCTCAGAGAATGAATAAAATTTCAAACAGTATATTCTAAAAAGAATCCATCCTTGCTGACTCTAAAACTATGCATAAGTTATAAAATTCACCTTCATTGATTGTGCTCCTGGAACGAGTGTACAATTATCAATTCTTTTATTTTTCTTGATTTTTTTTTTTTTTTGCTATTGTTTTTGTAATTTGAAAGCACAGATTTTTATAAATTCTTGGTTCTTGATGTCATATATTAGCAGATTTATTCTCCCTCTTCTCCTCCCCCCCCAAAAAAAAAGGCTTTCCTTTAACAATAAACTCCTCAGTTAAAGAGTCCCCTTGTTTTATAAATGACGTCTAATTATTTAATTTTAAAGCATTATTTTACTTTTTAGGATACGAAAATAAGCTGTAGGCTCTCATGTTATACTAGTATTTATATTTAAAACACTAATAAGCTATAAATTTAACCAACACATATTTTTGAAATGTCGAATTATTCTTATTTAATCCAAAAAAGAATAATATGTTATTTGATAAAATAATAAATATGCAATTGCTTAATGTAGGAGTGGTTAAAACGCAAATTTAAAAGATAGTGTTAAGTTGTACGATTCTCTAAAGCTTGGTAATTTAAAATATCATTATCGAATTGTCGAAGAAATTTGATTAATCAGAAATACGTCTGAAATATGTTTGTTTTAGGCGAACGAAATTTATTATTTATTTTCCTAATAATGTTGCATTTCATTAAAAGCTCTTCATTACAGTAACTAAACATTATAAATTTATTTTTAACACATTTTCTAAAAATACACCTTACCTAAAAAACATAATTCCATAAATTTAAAAAGAAGAAGGTTTTACAATTTCCATTTTTAACTCAAAAAAGAAAAAGAAAATTACCTCTTTTCTAATAATGATAAACCAATATCAGCTGTTAAATTCGTACATCAAGTATGAAAGTGCTTTGGAGAATGTGGATACAATAGAAATTCTACCGATAATCTACAGATTCGACAAAGAACTATTATCAGCTATGATTTATCACTTTCGTTACCTGAAAGTACTAATAACTGAACAGGATATGAAAATGAAATTCACGTATAAGTTTTGTTGATTAAATATCCGTAGAATTCAAAGAGAGTATTGGGATATTTTGCTGATACGGTATTAAAATGGATTCATATGGTGTTCTTGTAAAATAAAGTGTAACGTACAAATATTGACCTTAAGAGTAACCAAAATCCATTAGAATCTCTAAGCTTTATGATACTGAGGTCAATAAATATACTCAAATCATAAGGAAATATGGAAACAAAAAATTTAAAGCCCCTATTCCCTTTCATGTATGCGGCGGTGGTAGCCGAGTGGTCTTAGTCTCCTGGTCGGAGTTATTTCCATGTAGTCACGGGTACGAGTCTTGCAATGCAACTAAAGATCTACCATGTAGTGGATTGATGCACGTTAAATCTATCGAGGTTTAAAGTTTTTAAGTTGGAGTGATGTGAAAATTTGTAGAGAATGGGGAATCAGCTCAGGTGTTACATTCTGTGCTTTACCCAGATTTATAAAATTACAATGTCCGTTAATAAACAATCAAACTCTTTTGGGCATTCAGATCTTAGAATTGTCAAGTTTAAAGGATACATTTCGACTTTATTTCTTTAGATAGTGGTCCGGGATAATTTTCCGTTACTTTTTGGATTGCCAACTTTTTTGTCCATTTTTAAGAGTCTAAAAATCTTTTATTAAAACCAAGCATTTAATTTTTTTTAATATATTTTTTTTTACGTATTATCACAGCCACACTCATTTATGCAACGTTGATTTATATTGTTTTAAATGTTTACAATCCCGCCGTATGTAAAGTAATATGTCAGAACTCAAAGTCCTCACCTTTTCGTAAGGTGGACGTGAAGAAAAGAGTACCAGCTCAAATGCCGACTTCATCATCTTACGTGGTTAAAAATTACAGGACGTTAACTATGATTAATTGATTTTTTTATAGGGTAGAAATGGGTGAATGGAAAAATATTCAATAAACATATGGATTTCAAAGGAAAAAATACGTTACTGAAAGAACAAATTTTTTAAAAAAAAGAAGCGCTTCTACTACGTTATGAACATTTTTTAAAAAAATTAATGATCCTATCATCGGCCTAATTATCAGAATGCGTGACTCCACAAAATATCGAAATAATAAGACTTGTAGACCATTTTCTTAATAATCTAGTTTGCAAATCTAAAAATAAATTGTAAAAAATTAAATTTCTTGATCATTTTTACTACTAGATTCATAATTGCATTGAAATAATTCCCATGCATAGTAAAAATAAACAGTTTTTACTTGCTCCCGTAAAGTTCATCCAGAAGGAGTTACGCATTTTGATAATTAGGCCGACGCTATATGTATGGAAGAAACGAGGCTGGTCATTCTTATAACAGAGAGGAAATATTTCTACAGACCAAATATAAACACTAAGAATTATTCGAGGAAAATATCACAATTCCTATTTTCAAGTACCATAAAAAAAAACTCTTGATGGTAACGATAAAGAATAAAGGAAATTCTATGTTACACGGATTTCAAATCGTCGATTATCGTGTAAATAGATATGATTAAAACAGAGTACAAAGGATCAGTATTCCGGATAGGTGGGAATAAAAATAATAGAGGATGTAAAGATTATGTGTGATTCTTTTCTGGTATAATTAACATTACATTTTAGAAGAGACTCTTTTTTCTCAAACTATACGATTCGAGTTAAGTTTTGGGCAAGATGCTAACATTAAAAAACGCTGTCATATTTCACATACTTACAGATAAAAAGTTATGATAAATATCTAGAAAGCAGAGAGATACTTTAAAAGTTAAATCTATATGTAAAGATAGCAATAAAAATCTTTAAAAAAAGTAACTTATTTTTTGCTGTTAAGCTAGTCGTACATATGCATATTGAAAAACAGTATTTAATGTATATTTTTTTTCACTGCAGAAACTGAAAGTATACATTTATGTACTTTGTTTCTAAATCTTCAAATTACTCATATTGCATGCTAACATTCTAGCAGAATTCATTTACAGCGTGTTATACTACTAAGATATCATATATTTTTTCCAATTAAAATGAAATTTTTATATATTTATTTCTAATTTAAATAAAATACTCGAGCAATAATAGTGAGACGCGCATTTCATTTCTCCCCCTTTCGTTGTCTTCGAACAATATATATATTTATATATATATATAATTTATTTAATGCCTGTGAAGACAGACTAATAAAAACCCTATTAATAGAAGAGAGTGAACGTAAAATAAATGCAACAGAGAGAAAACGGAAAGTAGATGAATGAAAAAAAATTAATGTTAACAGCAATTATTGGAGAGAAAAATATTTTGGCTGTAATACTATAAAGATATACGTATTAATTGCGATGTTTTTTATAGTAGGGAAGACCCATGAAACTCGAAGCATAGAAAATCTGAAATTCTTTCTGAATAATTTTAATAAATCAAAACTTTTTGGTTGAATTACAATTCACAGCAATGCACATCACATTTTTAAAATAAAGACAAATACATAAAATAATTTACTATGATATATTTTCTTTAATTAATCAAAACACAAAATAACATTATAAATAACATACTTCTCATAGAACATTTCGTCTTCTTAAATTAGATAGTCAAAATATGCAGTTGATATAATTAGTAAAAGTTTTCAAGATGTCTAATACTCAAGTCCTCTGGACCAGGATTTTAAAGTTATTAAACAAATAGGAAAAAAATAGGGCGTTATTTCTTTCCGAAACAGGATACTGCATTGAAAGAACATTGCTTTGAATATGATGACCGCTTGCGTTGACCTTCCATTAGTTGTCTGTTCCTGGTTCCGTCGAACATCTGACGAGATAGAAGATAATACATCAAGGCATTTTTCATCGTACCTTCATCGGACGTGACCTGAAGAAATGAAAATTTGTTAATGGGAGTGGGAAAAAAAATCTAAATCGTCCTAGTTAGTTTTGGCAAGAATTTGAAAAAGAGCTGAAATAGGTCCACATGTAAGAACATAATTTTAATAATACATCAAGTGATCAAAAGGCTCTACCGTTTTTGTTCTGAGAGAGTAACCACCAAAGCATATCTTTACTTAAAACAAGTTTATTCTCATCTCATTGGTCCTTTTCAGGTTTCTATTTTAAAGTGCCATATGTTATCCGTTGATACTTTAAACTGGGAAATATTCCAGTCATCTCCAATTCTTCGAGGCTTAGATTTGATGTTCTGCCTGACATTTTTTTTTTTGTTTTTTTTTTTTTGTCTGGCATCTAGAAATTCAGCCCATCTCCGGGCCTTTCTTGATGTAACTATCGTTTTTCAAAACGTTGTACATCTTTTTGCAGCTTCTGTAGCGTTATCCCCAAATTTAAATTCATTAGTTTGTGTCATAATGCAAATACGCTCGTATTACACTATATTTAGAAGAGACATTTTTAGAAGTTAGAATTATATTTTAAACTTAAGGTATCCGACTACGTTCGGAACCGTGATTTTGCAAAAGCGTATAAATGGATAATATTTATGATATTTAGTGTCACTTAGATTAAAAAATGTATATAAAATTATTTTAAGAAAATTATTACAATAAAAAATTATAAAAGTACAATATTTTGACAAAAAATGAACATAGAATGACCCATTTTCAAAATATTCTCCTCTTGTGAAAAATGCTTCCATTATATAATAATATTTTGCCTGTATATAGCTCAGACCTCTGTACAGAGGCTCAACTAGAATTTTCGAAATATGTAACTTAGATGTGGGTTTATCCATGTTTTACGACTACAGAGGGGCGAAATTTTAAGAAAAAAACACCGATAATTATTTCAATTGGTTTTAACTCTGAAAATAATGTGAATTTTTCAAAAATCGTAAGTGGACGTGGTTCTATATTCATTCAATAATTAAGGTAAATCACATGCTAATGTAACGAATGAATACTTCTTAGAATTTTGTCCGATAACATGCAAGGGTCTACCTTTCTCTTAAGCTAACACGCGCGCGGGCTAGCATTTTTTAAACTTATCCTTAAACAGCCACTTCTTTACAGAGGAAACGAATTATGCAGATTGGTTCCTAGTTATAAAAATGTGTTAGGGAGAAAAATAAAAAGGCGGAAAAATAAATAGCTGTTAGCTAGGTGAGAAATTAGCGGTTAGCAGAGCAGAGATTTAAACTTTGAAAATAATTTTATCCATTAATACTTCGTTGTCTAAGGCAAGGGTGGGCAATTGCTTTGGCTCGATTGCCACATTGTGGAAGTAGAAGACACAGGAGGGCCACATTGCGGAAGAGGAGGATACCTGAAGGCCTGCACCTTTTTTTTAAAATGATTGTATTCATTAGTTAACTTTGCATCTCAGAAAAGGTATAAATTGTGCCATAAAATCAATAAATACAAGTTAAATAAAATAGGGACAGTTTTATTCAATTTATTTATAGCGCTAATTTCATATGTATAGCTGCAAACAAATTTTAAAATCATTTTAACTAGACAAATGTACCCTATATCCCTTTAATGCAATATTTTTAAAATCTGGTAGGAGATTGCTTGATGAAACTCTCATCACAGCCTGCAAGATAAGGTCAGCCAACTTTCATCTATATTGACTCTTGCTGATCTTCCTGTATCAAAAACTTTGTTGACTAATATATGTTGACCCAAATATATAGAACATTTTCTATCTATACGGTTTTCTGACTGTCTTGGCGGTCCGCATGTGATCCACTGGTCTCTATTTTCCCACCCCTGGTGTAAGACTTATTGACTTTGATAATGAAGTCCATTTTAGAAAGTTCTCGGATACTGAACGTCGGATTGCAGACCTCATCGTAAACACTGGAGCTTCTGCTATTTATTATCAATTTTTCATAATCAAATTTTTGTTATTGAATTTTTATTATTATTCCGTTATTTTTGTTTATCAGTTTTTTATTGCTGAAATATTAGTTGATCCTCTTCGTAACACTTTAATACGGTTAGTTTTTCTAATAAAATCATTGACCTGATTATTTGTGTTTGTAATTATTTGCTGTGTTTTCTGTCATAGCAACTATTATTGCAAGGTCGGGTTCGTGTCATAATCTCCTGACTACGAGACCCAAGTAGTTTGATAGTCAGGATTTAGGAGACAGTTGAAAGCATTCTTTGGAATTATTATACTTTATAAACACGACAAAATTTATTTGGTTACCTAATCCTACATTATTAGACTAAGTTATACAGTTTTCGATGTGAAGTGGGCAAAAACTCAATATTCTCTCCAGGAATATAAATTTAAGTAGGCATTTCCGACCAGTCTGATCCTGGGTCGCAAATACAAGCACAATGATTTATGAAACATTGCAATCTCTTTTACAAACTTGTGGCTTGGCAGTAATAGAAGGGCAAAAGTTCAGTACCCGATTTGATCAAAGAACATCACATAAAATGGAGAAGACTACTGCTTGTTAAATCTAATGAATTTTTCGAATTATCATGCTGTGTGACGTTGAGTTTAAAAATTGATGTAATGGTTCAGATTTTATTTTCACCTTCCTATTGCACAATAATAAAAAATGAAAAATTCGAAGACATTTGTGATTGTCTATTATTCAGCACTAAAGGATAGTAATTTAAATGAAAGAAACTCTTTCTTTTTTGCGTTAATTCAAATAAAGCACGCCAGACAAACACAAGTTGTTATTAGAACCTCATTGTACTGCTATAGCGCAATTTTATAAATCAGTAGTAAAATTGATACAATGAAATGAAATTTATTTTAAATAATACATTTGCTGGAAAATAAAGATGTCTAGATATATGCACAAATTCCTTTCTGAATTTACTTTTAGTCAACTTCTAATTGGACTCAACAGTAAAAAAATCGAGAAAGCTCAAAAATTTCACCTCAAATATATAAAAAAGAAACGATTTTTAATTAAAATAGAGCAGAATAACAGATTAGAAAACTGAAATGAACCTGCTTGTGCTTGCCTTGTAAATTGACTCTAGTTTTTATAATAAAATACACACACACTATATAGTCATTCCAAAATTGCATGTTTTGTATTTTTATTTCAATTAAGTTCTAAGGATTGCGCTTAGTTTTCTAAATTTTTAAGAACATATGTTTCTTTCTCTTCTTTTTTCATGTTCACAAAATAACTATTTAAAAAGAATAAACGTTATAAATCCTATTATTTATTTTTATTTACTTCAATATTTGAATTTTGAACAGGAAATGAAATGTTGTGAAATCCCTACAAAGTTCTTATAAAAGCGGATTAAATGTTATAATTTTAGTTGAAATTACATGAAATAACTTCTGTTACAAAACGATAGACCTTTCTCGATGGCAAAAGAAATAATTGGAAGAACAATAGCACTCACGAAAGTTTCGTTTTCGTGATAATACGAAGCCACGAATAATCGCGAATGAAAGATTCAATTGAGCAATACTTTGAAGGAATGAAAGTATCATATATATATAAATATTGAATTAATAAATAGCTTTTGCACTTTAAAAGTAATATTTATCACATGAACAGGGTCGTTATGCTTGTAGATATCCGGAAGTTAATTATACCAAACAATTTTTGTGATGAACTTTTCCAGGAAATTAAGAAAACGAAAAATAAATGCATCTTTACATGACCTCAAAAAGAGATAACTTATCTATCGTATACTGGCGTCCAAAAGTTAAGAATTGGCTTATCTTTTACTTATCTTTATAGATATGAATATTTCACGTACAAAAAAAGTCCTCTTGGAGGGAAACATGGCAAATTGTGTAATAACACAACGCAAGTGCAGCAACAAAAACTACAGATAGTAAGATAATTTTTTTAGGATTTATGTGTCTATAAAATGGTATTAAAACAAATTTTCTTCCCTGAAAAAGACACTGAGAAAAAACCTTAATGTAAGAGTATTTATAAAGTATTTAATTTTGTTTGAAAATCAAGAAGGAATGAAATAACATAGTTTTCGGAATTAAAATTATCATTAAAAATAGTGGAGCTAACTGAATTTTTTGAATCTGTTATTTTTTTACTAAGATGAATCAAGAACAAGAAAAAAAAAAAATTTTTTTTTAAAGTAAAAATTCTTACTTCATTAGAAAAACTTACTGGTGCCACCTGTTGCAGATAAATTTAACTTCGTCAGAAATAACGCAGAATAAATTTAAAAAAAAAAAATAAAATTTAATTAATATGAACTAATATTTGAAAAAACTGTATTAACATCAAATGCCATCCACTACAAGTTTAAAAAAATGTATTTGAACTTCAGTGGATGAATAAAAAGTAGTTTATTAATTATTGAAAATTTGAACAAGATATATATATGTATATGTAAATAAATATATATAGGGAGAGAAGTGAATTAATAGTAGGAATTGAAAAATGAGTAACATTTCTGAGTAATTTACATTTCTCATGAACATAATTCATGCAAAGAAAGTTTTTTTTAAAACATATTCGTATAAATAATCTGAACTAATTATCAGTGCCACTAAAATTATAAAAGAACATGATATAAATTATTGTGAAAAATAAAGCCTGTGATAATTATTATTATTGACGGTTGGATTCAAATTTAAGGAATACAACTCTTTTAAAAGTTTACTTCTCTCACACCTACTTTTCATATTTTGTAAGAATCTTTGTTATACATATATATATATTCTGTACTTCTAATTTAAAGCACAAAACAATTAAGCAAGAAAATAACAAGACAGTACTGGCAAAGAGATATAGACATAACAATTCATTAACAAACTTATCGGATTCGGGATAGCATTACAAGATTAAACAAAATCTTACGGCTACAGCCGTCTGGTTTATTTACTTATATTACTGGACTGAAACTAAGCTTATGCTTTATATAATAAAACTTTTATATTTTATGTAAAAGTATGTGTAAACTTTGAAAACTATAGCAAATTTTGTTGAAAGAAGGAAATGCAGCAAGTTTGAGGGGTGCCTTTGTGGTCAGAGCAGTGTAAGCCGACGTTGATCGACACAACTATTGGCAAGTAGTTGTGGTTCTCAAGCTACTTCCTCCTCCTTTTTGCAGTTTATGAAGGGCACCTTTGTAGTTTCCATTTTGACCAAAACCACTGTCCTTCGATTGGTTGCTGGTGACCTGCACTCATAGCGTACGTTAAGAAGACTGTCATTGATTTCACAGCACAGAAGACTCAGTTTGCAATAGCGCCAGGCTAGAAAGACGTGGACAACGGAAAGGTAGAATGATGTAGAATGGTGGTGGACGAGTCATGCTTCTCTTTGACGAATGATAACCGTTGTGAACGAGTGTGGCACCGACTCCTATACGGCAGCATTTGTGGAACGCACCACCGCAAGACAACGTGGCTTCATGGTTTGAGGCGCCTCGCATATGATAGCAGGTTACCTTTTGGTTCGTATTCAGGGCCCAATGATGGTTCAACGATAAGTGAAGGATGTACTGCGGCCTGTAACACTCTCTTTCCTTTGCTTGAAGGAAAACGCGCGACTGTACTCTGCATACATCATCTAAGGTGCTCTCCAACATGCGCAGATGTTTCCCAGGTCATCATTCTTCCCTGATCTCTCACCGATGGAATGTGATTGGACACCACTTACTTGCCCTGCCACCGTCGCGTTCAGAAGACGAACTGTGTAAATCAGGGGGGGGGGCCACCCCACGGCACGCGTGCCACAGTGTGACACGGCTAAGTTGTAAAACTGGCACATGGAGACTTATTGAAACATTAAAAAGAGATTATAATAAATACTAATTTTTTTCTGTTTTATTGTGAAAGGTGGTTGTTTCAGACAAGACAAAACATCTAAATTTATTTTAAATACACTTAATTAAGTTACAATAGAAAATTATAATGTAGACAACACTCCTTTATTGTTGTGTGCGTTGGTTTTCCAAAGGAAGTGCATTCGTTAGATTCTGGAATTTGAGGGAGTGTGTTTATAAAAATATCCGGAGGAAAACAATGAACTGCCCAGTGAATGTTTGCTTCTCAAGAATGAAGATAGACTTAGCTAGAGATAGACTTAGCTTAGATAGAGATTTAGCTTTTCTTACCGATATATCTTCTTTTGTAAACACTCTTCTGTTTTTTTGTCTCGATTTTGGAGATAAAATAGAAACTGAGGCACACTTAAAGCAACCGATTTTGTTAGCATCTTCGGGAACTATTCCTAATGTTGAGGACTCAGTAAAAAATCTACAAATTGAAAAACCACAATAAAAAAAGTATATACTGACCGTTTAAAAATTATTTAAACTTAACTCAGTGGCGCGACAGCCCATTAGGGCCAAGGCCTACTGTTCCCAACTCAATATACGCGACCTTTGGCCCTGATGTGCAAGAGCAGATGTTCCAGGTCAGGTGGTCAGTCTGACGCGAATTATTTCGAATTAATTTTTCTGGTTGCTCATTTTTATTTTATAGCTAACCTAACTGATTGAAACTGAAAAAAATGTTTTAACAATAAAACTTAAGTTCGTAAGTTAAGTTTTGTCTTATTCATTATATTATTTTTAAATTTCCACTATTTATATAGATTTGCATAAAACATGTGCTGTTTTCGTAAAAATTCCATAATAAACCTATAAGTAACATTTGTTCACCTTTTCATTTGTTTGTTGGAAAAGTTTAAAGTGGCACGCATAGTTTTTTTTTTTTATAAGATAGTGTCACTCTTCCCGAAAAGGTTGGCCATCCCTGGTGTAAATAGAGGGCAGGGAATGGAGAATTATCCCTCTGGAAGCCATCAGCACTCTCATTGATTCTGTAGCTTGACGTGTTGATTTGCGTATCACCGTCCTCAGTGATCTTACAGCCTACTAAACAGATATTGTTCTCGTTTTGTGTGACAAGTATCGTTTCAAAATGAACATCTCACTTATTGTTTATTGGTGTCTCTTTGTTTGCAGAATCTCTTCCCTTTCTGTATTTTCAACATCACGTAATGTATAAAATAACTTTCTGTTTAAAGAAATTATTGATGGAATAAATAAGTTATAAATATATAACCGAGAATGTATATTTAGCTCTAATGCATAAAAAATCTTGCAAAACGTCTTTACTAATTCATGAGAATTTTTGGGACTTGCATTTACATTCTAACGCATTTTGTAAACAGGCAAAATTTTTCCATTTACAGAGTTCAACCTGTCATGAAACTATGAAATATTTAATTGAAAATCTTCTTTCAATCTTACTGTAACTATTATTAAACAAAGAAATATTTTTTAGCATTACATCTTCTCTTAAAGGTATTGGATAGCACAATTTTCACTGTTACATTTACCTACACTGATGGTAAGTACTTTAAAAATTACATTAAATATAACCTTTTTTAAAAAAAACTATTGGAAGTATTTCGACTTTATTAATTTTCATTAAAAATATTTTGTCTTATTCTTAACTTTTCATTTTTATTTTTTCCTTCGTGCTTAGTTTAATTTATCATTAACGTGAAATACTGACTATGAACAAATGAGCTGCTTTAAAAATCAAGTAATATAAAAAATTTTTTTAAATCAATTCCTACTTAGAGCAACAAAGAAAAATTTTATTTTAGATACATTTTGTTAAATAGTTACAATTAATATAAATATGTATATACATAGGACAGAATAACAATAAGTTGTAATTAATTTTTATTAATTAGCATTAAAGTATCGTATTGTCATCTAAAACAATCGTGTATATAAAATTTCGGTTCAACTGTATGCTTTAAAACGTAAGAAAAAAAAAACCCCTTTCAAGTTTTGACACAAGTCGCCAAAAATGATGCCAACGGGCTGTATTTGTAATTCTTTAAATAATTAGCTTTAATCAATTAATTTTTATTAATTATAATTAAATTATTGTATTGTCATCCAAAATAATCATGTACATAAAATTTCAGCTCAATTGAACGCTTTAAAATGTATTTTATTAACGATTGAAAATTCCACCAAGATAAATAAATATATAGAGAGTGTGGGCTAATAGTAGGAATTGAATAATGACTAAATATAAAATAATCCCTACTATTTTATATTTCTTTATTTAATTTTTTAAAATTTTTATTACTAGTAACTTACTTCTGATCGGAAAGGTATAATGTGCTTTTCTTCCTGATCAAGCATATCTGACAATGTCCATCCAATACCAATGATGGCAAACATCCACACAAGAGTTAGCGATCTCATCCTTTGAAACTGGTGGTTGGTATCTAACAAAACAATTTAAATAAGATTCATTCTAAAAATGTTTACTTTCGTTAATGTTGCAGCTTCAAATGCAAAAAAAATTTAATATTTAAATTTATTTCTGTTTTTAAGAAATCGGGTAAGATTCAAAATAGATCTCACCAATTTAAATTAGTGTTTGGAATCTAATAAAAACAGTTCAACAATATTTTGAAACAGTTAAGGGATAAGCTGTCATTATTAGATTATTAATTTTCAGGTGATGCAGCTGAAGCAACCATAAGTAGTGTATATTAAAATATTTTAACTGATAAATTTTAGGAATTTAATTTCTCCATTTAAATAGAATTTATTGTAAATTATAAGTATGTGTGGGGCTATATTGTTTGTAAAGATCGAAGTATACTTAAAGTATCATGTGGTAATATTTAAAAAAAAAAATGAAAATATTTGCTTTGTATGCACGATGTTTGATTTTTTTAATAAAACTCATATAAATAACAGCAATGACCAATATGAATTTTGGTATTTTAGAATCATGAAAAATAAATAAATTAATTAAGAAACTATATGAATCGCTTCAAATAAAATGGCTAATGCCTTTTGCGGTGTACAGATTGCTTCTGTAGTAAATATTTTGATAGCTAAATCGTTAAATTTATCACCCAAAATTACTTTTCAATTTATATTTGAATTTTTGTTAATTGTCTTCATTTCCATTATGTTTATGTAACCATGGTATAAATGTATATTTACTTTTTAACTTTTACTCTCTCGCCCTCAGTTTAGCATTCACAATCTAAACGAAAACAAATTTAAAAAAATAAAACTAAAAATTAATAATACACTTTCCTTAAATACATGTAAAAAACTATTAAAAAATAAGGTATGAATCTTGTGTATAAATAAGAGTCATATTCTTCGGAGAAGTACAAGAAAGTAATAAAAAAATACTTATATAAAATAAAAAAAAAAAAAAAAAAAAAGAAGCAGAGGAAACATTACTTCTAAAGGCTGCTTCAAAAGGAATGGATATACTTTTTATGGGAGTATAAAATGAGATTATTTTAAGTCTATGATTAACTTAAGTCCATTTCCCTTACACAGAAAGCATTCTTAAGAGGAAAAAGTTAGATTAAAGTTATGTTTAATCTAGAATGTATAGCAAAAGTTTATTTTACAATAAAAATTTATAATATACATGAAAGTATCTTGGAAAGATGCATTATTTACTCTCACAGAATGCTTTTATATACTTTATGCGTATTACTACTTATGTATACACAACTCAGTCTTTTATTTAGCTCTATTACCTGCAACAATGTGTGTGTGTATATGTGTGGTCAAATAGTAAATCCATTTTATATTACTTAGTAGTTTTTTGGAGCCAAATATAGTTAGAAGAATTAGAAAATATTCATCAAAACATTCTTGAACTTTAATTTACTTTTAAATTTTAATATAAAATTGTGTATAAGATGTATTACCTGAATAAACCTAACCATTTTAATAAATAAGTAATAATTGCTTAATGTCTGTATGACGACATAAAAACACATTGGAAGTAAACAAAACTTGTGTTAATTATGTAAAGAGTTTGTCGATTTAGGCATTTTTTTTTTCAAAATTCATTTAATCCCTTTTATACATATTAAACATAGTATTCATAAAACTGCAAAAAATGTATTGTTTGCGTTTCTTATATTTCAATTTTTTAAATCTTAATTGGGAACATTCTTTGTATTAAATTTTATGATGTGAAGGTGTAAAAATTATTTCTTATCTTATGTTCACTTCTGTAAAAGTTACCGGGTGAGAGAGGGAATATTAACGCCGCACTAGTCAGCCACTCGAGTGCTTTTGGCGACGGACCTCATAACTTTGAACCATGGTCAAGTGATGAGAACGATTCCTGAGCTGTGGCACCCCTTCTCCTAACTTCCACAACACACTAACGGGAGGATGTTTGAGTCTCGACAGATTTAATGTGCATCGGCTTCCTCTGCACGACGGATCTTTATCGGAACTAGACTCATACTCAAGACACGCTGGTCACGAGTCCGTTACCTTGACTATTAGGCTACCGTGGTGCGATGCACGTTAAATCTGTCGAGAGCTGAAACGTCCTCCCGTTGGTGTGGTGTGGCAGTTAGGAGAGGGGGTTGCCAGCTCAGGTGTCGTCCACGTCACTTGACCATGGTTCAAAATTACGTGATCCGTCGCCAAAAGCCCTCGTGCAGCTGAACAGTGCGACGTTAATATTCAATCAATCAATCAGACTACCGCGTGGTCACGTAAAAATTATCGGAGATGATATCTTGAAGTTTCAAATTTTCTTAAGATAGTAGAGTTCATACCAAATTGTTACTGCATTGCTCAAAATGTTGTTATATGGTTCGACTATTATGCAATACAGCACTACAAATAATCTGTATTTCAGCTGAATCTTCTATTGCAAAACGGTTTTTTTGCATTATTAAATAATTGTCTTAACACTGAATGAGTGATTGATTTTTACTTCAAAATCAAAAATCGATGTGAACAAAACAATAAATATTACCTCCATTTCCGGATTCTGAGTTAATATACTGTTACATACATGTTTTTCTCTTTAAAATTTATAAAAAATATCATTTCATGGAAAAATTGCATTATATATTCTATTTGAAATTTCTATTTTCCTTTTTATTCTTTCTAGTGATATCTAATTCATATATACTTATATGTATATGTGTGTGTTATGATTCTCTATATCAGTTTTCTTAAGAGGGTTTTTTAAAATTCCTTATGGTATATATTGGACCTCCCAAGACATCATGCGGTACATAATTCCACTTAACGGGAAAGACAATTTTAGCAGAAACTTTAGTACTTAAAAAGTACTGAGTCGTCAAGTTTAGTGACAAGAAGATGCAATGCTGCATTTGTCACCGGATCTGGCCAACTAGAGCAGTGATACTGAACCTGTGGTCCGCCGACCTTTTCTAAGTGGCCCGTTCATGGCCCATTGCACTAAGAAATTCAATGATTTAAGAACAATGTACTTAAAATTTAGCTAGAAACTCTACCAATCAAGGGATCACATGTATCAATTTTGCTATTAATATGCTTTTTTTGATAGTGGAATGTAAATAAGAGAGAGAGAGAGGTTTTGTCAG
>BMAV01021684.1:236346-268730 GCA_019973955.1 Trichonephila inaurata madagascariensis
ACATAAATTTTTCATGGCTGAATATTTTTGGCTTTAAAATTTCAAAACTTCTTTTAAAGTGAACATTCCCATCAGTTGTTAAAATTTAGTTGCTTAATATTTTTGAATGAAACATAATATAATACTGATATAAAAAGATGACAAATCTAAAATTATTCTTTTGGTAAATGTTCCAAATGTGTTATTTTCTTCATTGATCTTCCTTGCAAAAAATTTAAGTAAACTTTGTGAATTTGTTGTATTACTTTGAAATCTCAAAGAATCTTAAATTATGTGATCCTTAAATATTTAGACGCGAGTGGCCTTAATATACTAATTATTTTTTTAATCGTTGTCCACTGAAGCTTGAACTTGGTTTTTATATACAATGAAAAATGCATTTCTCAACAAGAAATTTATTTTATAGTTTGAAAATTGACAACCAATTACGATACAATGAATTCATTCCTGACAAACAAGGAGCCAATTCATTTCTGAAATGTTGGAAAAAATTTTTCCTTTTTGTTAATAACAATTAATTAAATTATTGTTAATTAAATAACATTAAATTGTTAATTGTTTTGTTATTGTTATTTTTCTCGTGCCAGTATTTTACTAAGATTTCGCATATTTCCCTGTTGCCTTACGCTAAATTATAATAGATATCTCTTAATGTTCTTATGAAATCTATCTTAAGGAATGTTTCAGAAGTTCAAGAGGTAGATGATATAAATTATTTCTTGCAGTAATTTTTTACGGTATTTGAACAGCTTAAAAAAACAAAAAACAAAAAAATGGGCAAACCCTTTCTAATGGGCAAATCAACCGCAAGAAATGTAATATAAATTTCTTTTATAAAATAGATATGATATAAATTATTTAAAGACAATTCGATTCTTAGCATAAATCCTCTTTTTAATATATTTCATATTCTTTTTTTTTCATGTTCCCCTTAATATTTTTTATATTTTATTTAATATAAATATTTGAATTTCGGTATTAAGTGAAGAAAATATATTAATTACAATTAAAATTATTTAAGTCGTAAGTCTTAAGTTCTCGGAAACAATCAATTGAAGTAGACTTACCGTTCTTAGAAAGAGAACCTAGTCAGTGTTTCTCTCGAGAATCAGGATCTCCGGAGAAAAGTAGGCTTTTATAGGGGGTGCAGGGCTCGAAAAGGGGGAGCGGAGAAATGAAAATATTGGTCAGCAGCGCGCAAGTCTAGTGGGTGTATGAGCAAAAGAAGATGCGTGGAAAATGGAGACTAGATACCTTGAAATTATAAAAAGTTTCTGAATTTTCTAAGACTTACTATAATTACTTTTTAAAATAGAGATGATTTAATATATTACAATAAAGATAAAAAAAAGTACTTTTATAATAATCATAATTTAAATACTCCCAGAACATTTTTTTGCAGCTTCAATAAATTTTGATTTTCATCAGCATTGATTTTGTGCTGAAAGAAAAATTGCTATATGATTATAAGCTTACCACAATGCATATAAATTTCATAAATTTCATTTAAATATCTTATGTACTTTGCTATTTCTGATGCCATTCACAATCAGTTTTCAATTCCTTAAAATTCGTATTTGGCGCAGTTGAAAAATAATTAGGAGCAAATCATCATAGTTGCAAATCTGAACATGACTTCATTCATGTTAAAATAATAACGCTCAATTTTTCTGAAGGAAAATAAACTTTTCAAGGGATTTTAATCTAAGTAATAGCGCTCCTGCTAGTTTGAAAGAGAAAAACATAGCAGAGCATGCACTGTCTTTTTCACAACTTTGCGCCAAGCTATGAAAATGTTTTTGATCGTATTTGTAAAGTACAGTTTAATATAATTATAAAAGTTGTTTTACTATTTTTCTCTCGAAAAAAAGTAATAAAACGAGATATAAGACGTTTCAAAATTTAAAACACACACACATTTTGGACATAAAATAAAGAAAACATAATTGGATTTCTTGTGAAGAATTAAAAAGTTATGTTTCTCTTTGTGTGAAACGGGTTTTTTCTAATCTTTAATGTTTGTTACTTAGACGGTACACAATGGGGGTAAGAAATTAAAACAATCAAACCCTTCAGTAATAAGAAGCAGATAAATTCTTCGTACACTGGTATTGAAAGCATTTTTAGAAAGCTGTACATTTTTCCCTCTATCAGTACAAGGCTTAAACTACTTTTTATGTAAACTTATTTAGAAGGAGTAATTTGTGAAAATTATATATACTACTGTAATTATACTCTTATTCGGGAAGATATTTTGTTAAATATTGGAAATGAGAAAGTACACTTAGAAGAAGAAACCAATGTTAAATACAATTTTTCCTTCAGTAACAAATACTGTCAAAAATGAAAATTAAATATTTTTAATTGTGTTGTTATTAATTTTTTGTAAAATACGACTTCTAATTGTAAAGGCTGATTGCAGATATATAAAAAAAATATCATATCGATAAGATTATCTAAATAAGCAAGTGTAACAATTTATTTTTGTAGAAATGATTAAAAATCTTTCCAGACGATGTCAATAGAGTAAATGGAAAAGATAGAGCTGAAGAATTCCTTCAAATTTTCTGTAACACTTTTAAAATTAAGGGGGGGGGGGCAAACATTTGAATTATTCGGACTTTGACTTGATCGCAAATAATTTTGGTTTTATCGGGACTGAATTTTCACATTTCTAGTCCTTAGGGCAAAGGACTAATTTAGAGGCCCCACCGATTATCTCTCTATAAAAAATTATTTTCTAATTTAATTAAACACATTTACTGCTTTATTTATTTCTGAAAAATAATCCCTACCAATAATGAATAACTGAATAACGATATAGAAAAATTTCTAAATGCACTTCACCCCTCTACCATTACGCCTTTAGATCCTGCCTAGTTTGGTCTACGGGAAATACCATCCTATTTATCAATTCCTCTCTCTACTATTAGTTCACACTCTTCCTATATATATATATAGTTCAAAATTTCAATTATTACTACAATACTTTTTATTCATCCTTTTCAAGTTCTAATACATTTTTTAAACTTGTAGTGGATGCCACTTGATGTTAATACAGTTTTTTCAAATATTAATTCATGGATTAAATGAAATTAATGAATAAAAGGAAACAAACAAAAATAATAGTCCAGCACCATACATAAAAAGGAAAATCACTCGTTGTGTCCATGTAGCGATATGAATAGCACGTTGGACTTATAATCCAAAGGTCAGGGGTTCGAATCCTAACTGGGATGGCCTAATTTCTGAGAATGTGATTTATGAATGAATAAATAGTAACAAACAAAAATATAATAATCCAACACCATATATCAAAAGGAAAATTGCTTTCTATTTTATCACTTAATATTGTGATTCTGTTATATGTATATACATATTTATATTAGTTGTAATTATTTAATAAAAAGTAATTAAAATAAAATTTTGTTGTTGTTGTTGTTGTTGACCTAAGAAGAAATGACTTAAATTTTTTTTTTGTGTCATTTGTTACTATTGAGATGTGTCAGGTTAAAACAAAAAACTAACATTTAAGCAACAAAATAAGTTCACAAGAAAAAAATACACTTTTTTTTGCAGAAAATATATTATTTTTTAATGAGATTTTTGAAAAAACTGTACACATGTTTTATTTTTCCTTTAAATCTGTTAAATTTCTTATTTCTTATTTTTGTATTAATTTTGCTTTTTTAACAACTTATATAAAGTAGTAATTGCGGATAAAAATTTTTTTGTAAAAAATAAGTAAGGTTATTTTCAACTTTGGATCCTCCAGAATGTTAATCAAATATAACATACGAACTTGAGATAATTTGTGAATTAAAATCTTTTTCAGATGCGCAAAGTTTATCATATTTTGTTCATGTTTCTTATACAAGTACAACTTACAAATATTGTAGAAAGTCGAAGTATCTTTTTCAATTCCTACTATTAGCTCACACTCTTTATATATTTATTTATTTTTATCTTGGTGGAATTTTCAATCGTTAATAAAATACATTATAAAGTGCACAATTGAGCTGAAATTTTATATACATGATTATTTTGGATGACAATACAATCATTTAATTATAAATAATAAAATTTAATTGATTAAAACTAATTATTTAAAGAGTTACAAATACACAGCCACGTTGGCATCATTTTTGGCGACTTAGTGACCCTTTTGGCTACTTGTGTCAAAACTTGAACAGGTTTCTTTCTCAGTTTTAAAGCATTCAGTTGAACTGAAATTTTATATACACGATTGTTTTGGATGACAATACGATACTTTAAAGATAATTAACACAAATTAATTACCACTTAGTGTTGTGATTCCGTCATATGATATATACACATTTATATTAATTGTAACTATTTAATAAAACGTAGCTAAAATAAAATTTTTCTTTGTTGATCTAAGTAGGAATTGACTTCATTTTTTTTATATTACTTGTTTGTTACATAAATTTGTAATTGATTCTTGAATAAAACTATTATTATTTTTTTTAATTCATTTATTCGATCCCGATTCATAAAACAGCTCATACTGTTCCAGGAAATCCTTTTTTAAATATTGTTGATTAACAAATATATTGAAAGACAAATATAGTTCAAGAGATAAAGTTGAAGCGCAGTAACTGTAATCTCTGTGTGTATAGAACTTAAAAACAATCAACAGATAAAACCGAAAACGTCGTATCAAGGTTATAATGTCATTTATAGAATCCACTGAAGCACATGGTGACTTAGTGTTCAGCAGTACTGATAGAACCGAAAAGAAAGAAAAGAGATTTCAGATCTTAAGTCCAAAATGTAAACAAATATAGTAATCACAAGACTCGGAATATTGCGAAACACTTATCAGGAGAGGAACGTGGATGTGGCTTTAAAACGTGTTGACTGGTGCATTTATGAGTAATTAATATTGATAAAATGATTTATGTTCAATATATACATATATGTCACAAAAGTAGAACGTTAGAACAAAAAGAAAATATAATAAGACTGCTAAATTATATAAATATTTCGATGTCATTCACTATTCAATACAAATTATTTTTAAATGCTCAATTTCATACGAAAAATAAAATTAAAAAAAAATCAAGTGGATGAATGAAAAAATGTGATTATTCTTATATAAGTACAATAAATGATATCAAATTCAAATTATATCACTTTATACTTAATTATGAAATAGAAAGGAGCTCAGCCTTCCATCCCTTCTGTGGGTCGATAAATGAGTACCAAGCTTGCTTGTGAGCAAAACAAGTGGGGTTCACGTCAGACTGATCACCTTATCGGAACATCTGCTCATGAACTTCAGCGTCCAAGGTCACGAAAACTGAGTTGGGCACAATAGATCTTGGCCCTCATGAGCTGTTGCACCACTGAGTTCAATTTAGTGTAGTTTACATAAATGAGAATCAACTTTTCGTATAGATAGCATTTCCCTTATTTACTTTTAAAAGATTTGAATTTCAATTCTCTTTTGCCACATGTCCTTGTTTTAATGTTTTGATTTTATTAGGAAGAAAAATATTTTTAATGTTAGATTATATATATATATGTGTGTGTGTGTATAATATTCTTCCACTACATACATTAAAATAAAAATAGAACATAATGATTATTAAAATTGCTTTTACCACTGAATGATAAAATTTTAGCAAAAAATTTTACTTAGGTAATAATCTAAAAAATTATTTTAGAAAATGCGTTAAAGATAAGGGCCATTTTGTGGTGTGTGTAAGAGGTTTAAAATTACTAAAAATCATAATTTTCTTTTTTAAACAAATTGAAAGCGGAGTTAGTGCAAAAGTGCGAGTCAAAACCTTATGTATTGAATTTATTAATATATTATTATTATTATATTAAATTAACATTGATTAATTTCTAAAGCAGGTGAGAGATTTTGCATTAAATGTGTTCAAAACTGTAAATTTATAAGAAAAGAATAACTAATAGCAACAAAAAATCATTGCTAATGTTATTAACCGAGTATCTCTGAATCAAGATTTTGTGTTATAAATAAAAAGTAGTCACGACAGAAATTTTTAGAGGAAGATTTAAAAGTATGTCTCTCTAAGATATTCAATCCTAAAAAGAAAATACATTTTAAAAAATCAAGCAGGGAAACCTCATTAATTGCTGAATCATAATAAACAGAATAAATAAATACAAATATCTTTTTAAAGTATTTTTCAATTGTCATCTTCTTGTTACAAATTATAATAAACTACAGTCGAACCTCTATATAACGAACCTCTATATTGCGAACTTTTCTATATAGCGAACTTTTTCCTGGAACCTTGAACATTTCACGATTTTCTTAGTAAAATAACCTCTCTATAGCGAAGTGCATTTTCTATATAACGAACTTTTTCTTTTGTAATTCAATTTTTGTTCTCCTATTTTAAAAGTATTTCTGAAAAAATTTCAAGATATTCTCTCTTTTACACATTTTATGTTGGTCATAAATCTTGAACTGGTTTTATTAGATCCTAACTGGCCGAGAGCAATAGAGTTCTGGACGTTTCATCCAAGAAGTGCATTCTTTAATCCCCATTGACCACTTCACTAGAAACATCTTCGATATCCTCTTTCACCCACAGCGGAGCTGTCCCGTGTCCCCGTGTTCTAATTATAAAATAATGTATGTTTAATATTACTTGTATGCTTTAAATTATAAAATGTCCTTAAAATTCATTAATTTTAGTATAAAATTATTTTCTTAATATTGAAAATACAGAGACAATTTTTTTTCTTGTTTTTCTGCAATTTCTCTTTCTTTCTTTTTTGATGGGTAATATATATAAAATAAACATATATTAATTTAAAAAAGGTGTGAATAATTACTTTTTTTAATATATAGTGTTTATGAATTTAAAATTTGCTTCAAGTGGTTTATAAAGAATATTAAAAGATGAACCTCTATATAACGAATTTTCCGTATAACGAACTTTTTCCCGGGATTTAGTGACTTCGTTACATAGAGGTCCGACTGTATTTCGTTATAAGTTTAAACTCTGCTGGTGAATTTTGTTCATGTTAACAAATAAAAAAATAAGATCACACACATTTTCGGCCATCGTAAATAGACTATCGTAAATCAAATATGTGTGGTTTCTGACAAATAAAGTTGAAAATCCCTGCTTTTGAGCAACACATCACTGGAGGCAACAATCTTCAAAGAGAGGAACGAATCACTTGTCCCCCTATAGGATAAATGGCTGAATCTTAACAGCGAATATTTCGAAAAATAACTGTGTTTACACATAGCTTTTGATAACATATTCATAATTTTCTTTACTGCTATCTTGTTTTTGTAGTTCATTGGAAGTTGAAAAAAGGTCCTTGTATAATATTTTTATCAGTTGCAAGATAATACAACTCTTAGAGCTATTTATTAAAAGTTATTTATTTTCACGTACGTTAAAAAGAAAAACATTATGGAACTTACATTATGACTAAAATTGAAGCATCTTACGTTTGAAAGTAAGAAGGAAATTATTAAGTTTCGTAGAACTCTTTTTTATATATATATATTTCAAGGATAAATATCTATTTTTAAAATTATAGAAACATTTACTTCATCAGGTAGTTTTTCTGAAAATACTTTGAATTATAAAAAAAGAATTATTGAATCGAAGACAAATATCACCGTTGATGACAACATCAGTTTTATAAATATTAAGTTTTTGTGAGGTTTATTAATAACCAATGCATTTTCAAAATTCATTCTAAAAAATACTAATAATATATATTAATAATATATAAGTTTATCTGCATTCCTGGATTTGCAGGAATTTTCAACAGACTTCATAATTCTGAATCTGGGACAAATGTCGAAGATGACATTAGAGCTAAAAGACCGTCAACTAGCATAGGTGGCAAATATTCAATCTACAGGGGTTCACTGTCTTGCTGCTGATGTGACATTGAAGTGAGAATAGGATGATGTAACGTAGACTCATTAAACGAACACTGTATGACAATACTTGTCAATTTTGATGCACGAGGGTGATTGTATTCTTGGGTCATTGTATTCTTCAAAAAGAGACCACGTATTCTTCTTTCACTCCTGGGGGTAAAACAGATGTTGAGCCAATTCTGGAAACGGCTTTGATGTTACTACACCTCTTCCTTCTCCGACAACCAGATGGATTTTAAACACAACGATATAAAGAAGGGACACTCCTGTTGAATAGTATTCATTATTTCGTTTCTTCGTGGAGTATTGAATAGTAAGGATGTCGGACTGTTGTGAGGTAGTTATACCCAGGAGGGTATTACTAGTGTCAGAGTGACAGGTCCATTGATAGACCATCCATATGGTGTACTAGGTACGGCGACGTAGTTGATCTCGGTAGCGATGGCCTATTATCTCAAAGAACCAATGGAGATGGGACCAAGAGGAAGGATGCCGGGTGCAGACTCGCAACTTTCGCTAATCAGAAATTATTGGGGGAGTGAAAGAGGCCCACCCAGGGGGCTTAACCCTCTCGCTGCGCATCCCGCGATTTCCACGGCCAAAGTACACCTAGCAGACGTAGCACTACGCAGAGAGTCGGTACGGAAGGTGACGAGAATCATCTTTTTTCTTCTTCGAACACAAGCGAAAGATGTCGCGGGGGCAGCAGCACCCACGAGGATCAAGAGATCAAGGAACTGCGAGGACTTCCTTGAGACGATGACGGAGTCTGTGGGTCAGCCGCACTAGGGAAGCGATCATCTGAAGATTGCTCCGAATTTGAACTTTTCTCCAGTGAAAGTCTGGAAAGATTTGTATAAAAAATGAATTTAATTTTTTTAATTAATTTGAAATAAAATTCCTTTTGCCAAATGCTGTGTACTAAAAATGAAGTAAAACTGAGGGTTCCCGATATAACATCGATACCAATTCAGGCATCAAATTCGTCATCTGTGATCATGGTTTAAAATTATGGGACGTAGCAGATATATTTCGCGATCCCTTGAGTAAAGAAGAAACAAGCAGTGTAAAGCTTACTCTCCGAACTCATACGCCTCACCGCGTGAGGTCTTTGAGACGTAGATGGTCTCATTGCTTAGCTCGGAGAATTTTTGGCAAAATTAGACTTTGAAATTGCAATTTAACCAGATTATGGCAAGACATTTCTATTTTAGCCACTTGCCTTCCACCGTACAATTGGAGATTGTCTTAAAAAAACTAAAATTTTATTTATAAAAAAGACCGACCTTTTCTTGGTCGCTAACTTGTATCTGTGCGTTCAAGTCTTGGTGCAACTAAAGATCCTCCATATGCAGAGGTTGATGAAAGCTAAATTTGTTGAGGCTCAAAGTTTTCACTTTGGTGTAACGTAAAAGTTTGGAGAATGTAGTACCAACTCATGTATCGTCCTCTTTACTTGACAGTTTCTCAAAATTAAGGGGTCCATTACTAATAGCCATTGTCTTTGTGGTTCTGTTGAGGACGCTGACCATTATGTGTTCGCATGTCCTCTGACTAAGGATTTCCATTTGGTCTCTCTATCTCAAAATGCTAAAAAAGCCTAGTTCCAATCTCTCTCTATCGTTAGAAATCCTTCCTTCCACTCTAAACTAAAATCATGTATTAAAATTGCCTATTCAATCCGGGATCAAATTCCTTAGGTGGGAAAGGGTTTTTTTTTCTTCTCAATCTTTAACCTTATTATTTTTTTCTCATATAATATATTGCAGCTTCTTGACAATCAATCAACTGATTACAAAATTAAATTTAATTTTGACACCAATCATTTCCTTCAGGAATCAATATCATTATATTATCCTCATTATATACATACACGTAAGGTTACAAATAATCAATCTTTTAAGTTATATCTTAAAACTGAAAAGATTTGATCACCTCTCATCTATCCTGAAGTCTTTTTTCAAACTTTGTATTCTGACTGTTGTGCATTTCAATATAAGCAAATATGGTTATTTTTCCGGAAGAGTTTGTTATTTGTCTATCTGAAAGTATGTCAAAATAAGTAAAGATATTAAGCACTCTTATCTGGGAGTGTTTGTATGTAAACATACTATCTTTTCTGTCATTACAGTAACGTTTATTGAGATATGATTACAAATGTTGCTAGGGGGGAAGCAAATTTTTTACACATTCTAATTCGATTGGATGAAAGAATTAATGCACTACCAATGTGTATATTGACATAAATTTATTTGAATATTTAATTAGATGTTTAAACATGCCGATAAGAAAACTCTCTTCAAACTTCTTGTTTTTTATCAATAAGCTGCAACTCAATGTCCTTAAAAATTACTCTTATCATTTACCTACAAAGTCATTTTTTAATTCGAATCCTACGCCAATAAGCAATACTGATATTATCGTCCTGTCTATGACCCTCATAGATAAGACATGGGTCATAGAACTCATGTATGGGGGGTCACAGAACTTACGATCCCCATATATGAGTAATCTAAGCACAGATAATTTGAAATCCATATGATAGTAGTTACAAAGATGTTTGATTGGTTAGTCGGAGTTAAAGTCACTCTAAACTATTACCGACAAGTCACGGTCACTTCATATGGATGATACTTCAGTTGCCATCCTCACTTTCTTAACTACTAAGATATACTACGATGAAGCTGTTGAAGACACAATTGTATTTAACGTAAAACTTCCTTTACTTTATACAATTTTTGACTTAATCAAAATTAGAACATCTCTGGTCAATTAACCACAGTTTAAGTTATTCAATATTGTGATCGTATTTTTTTAAATTAATTTATTTACAATGTATCTTTATCAGTAATGTGTCTCATATTTATTCTATAGAAACTAGTAAATATTTATAATTCTACGCTTATTCATTCATAACTCGTTATTTAAATGAATTTCCAAGTCATTCTCTTCCACAATTATGTTTTTAATCAGTTCTTTGTAAATGTAAAACACGAGTTCTTAGCTTATCTTGTAAATCATTTTATTTTTTGAAAGAAAAAATTTAGAATTCAACCGAATATCCGAATTTCGAAGCTCTTTTAGTATAAAATATTGAATCGATAAAAATGAAGGTAATTTTACTAACATTTTCTATGAATTTCAGATTCTTCAACCCACAATTTTTGACATATACTCACACGATTTTTCGAAGGGTTGAAAAAAGTGTTCATCATCATTGTGTGTACCAATGCAGTAGGCATTACTACCTTTTTGAAGTGTCTATTATTTCTAGATTTTGAGTTGTTTTGAAGTCCTCTGAAGTTATTGAATTTTCCATAGAATTATCTGTAATAAATGCCGTTCACAAATAATTATTAACATATTATTTTTCTGAATCGTATGAGAAAAAAATCTGAGAACTCAAACTTGAGATTGCTTTTGAAACACATTCACTATTTTATGCTGCAAAGATTATTTAAGGAAATTAAAAACATTTTTAAACTGCCTTTTTTAGAAATTTTCTAAGTCTTTATTTATGATGTGTAAGATGAGGGAATGATTAATAATTACATTTTTGTTTTACATGATGCCCAAAAAAATGATTTGAAATTTATTCTACGAAAGATTATTCTATTTATTTTTAATGTAATATATATAACAACCTTTATAATAGTTATAAAGCAAATTATACGTTGATCCTGATCGACTTCTTTTTAAGATTATGAGAATAAGGTAATAATTGGAATTTTATAAAATAATTACAGTTCTATATTACACTCTATAACATAAAAAGAGAAGATCCAAGAAGCTATTTGAATGGAACGAAATAGCGTATGCATATAAATTATGATAGAATATGTAAATGATTAACTTTTTGTGTTAAACAGACTAATTGGGGCCACAGCGCATTCCAACGAAACATCTAGATGGTGTTTAAAATAGAGGATATTCCGATGTTAAGGGATAGCTTTCATATAAATATGATTCCACCAACACATATGGACTGTATTAATGCTTTTCTGACAAATTCTTGAACAGTATGAGCAGATGTTACCATTTGAGAGAGAGCAAGCAATTAGATTAAAGCAGGGGAGGGCATTAAGTCGATTGTGATCGACCGGTGGATCACCAAGATATTTTGGGGTGACCACCTGAAGATTAACAGTAAGTAATTATATACCAAAATATTTAAGATTGCCTGACAGTATGAAAACTAACTCTTCGACTGACTATAACTACGAGAACTAAGTTTAGATGAAAATGTTATATTTTTTATTGTACTTCAAGTTTGATATAATTAATGTATCATTTGATATTATTATATTTGAGACTATTATTATTAAGTTTGTGTCTTGCGTTTTGTTTTAAATGTGCGGTCTTAAAAGTGAAAGATTTTTTTTTTGTCGTTAAGTATGTAAGTACACATTTCGTATTTATTATTAAGTTATAATAAATATTGTAGAACTTTTCCTTAACTCACCACACCTACGCCATTGGGTGGACTGCAAGACCTTGAAAAAATTTGAAGTAGCCTGTTCCCTGGAAAAGTTTGCCCACCCCTGGATTAAAGGAAGCAGGGTGATCAAATCGCAGGGTCATTCGACATCAGGATCGGAGCGATGCTGCCATTCGAAGATGTTGGCAGGATTGGGTTAACCAACGGAAGACAGAATTAGAGGACTAAGTAATCATCCGATAGATGCTAATACGTCATCTTTGTTCACATGTTGAATGGCTCGGATAACGGTGGCTGAAATGTCAGCCACAGATGAAAAACATTCTCGTACAGGATTTTACAACTTTATGAATAAGTCACTCTTGTGGATACTTATCAGGACTGTTGGGTGCATGAGGTAACATATCCGGAGTGAATCGGAACAGCTTTCCCGTTACGATGACATGTACTAAGTGTGTGGCCGAGCCTTGTTATAAAGAATGAGTGGCGCACAGCCTCGAGCAACTGAGATTGGATTTTGCGCATTCTCCTGTTCAATTTTTGAAGGAAAGCATGATTGTATAGTTCTGTGACACTTTGCCCACGCGGAACTCTTTCTGTAGTGATTATGCTACGGTGACCGTAAGCAAAAGTCATCATTTGTTTGACCTTCGTCGGAGCTCGAAGAATTTTCTTGAGAAATGGGGAAGATGGAGTTATCCAACAAGAAAATGTCCTGCGGTACACTGTTAACTCACCGCACACATCATGGAAAGCATTATGGTTTTCGATCGGGTTTTGTCACGAAAAGTTTCAGTCTTATTGTATGATTTTTGATTGAGCGGTTCCCTAGACCATTTCGGGTTCCATTTGTAACCAGCATTAATAAAAATCCCTGCAGGATATCACAGGGAAAATACCTCTACTGCTTCTTCAAAGTTCGAATTATATCTGACGTAATTTTCTCTTCCGCGATGCCTCTATCACATCACAATAGCGTCATCTTGTGCATTTCTTTTGAAATGACTTTCTTAACTGAAATCCACATGTAGGACTCTTTCATATTGTAGATAAATTTATTTTCTTTGACTATTTTTTTTTTTTGTACAAACGGCTAAAGGAATTTGAGAAGGGCCGTTAAGTTAGCTCTTTGTGAAACAGGCTGGTCGAAAAGGTTATTTAGTCACTACCTTTTGTTAGAGCTATACTGCAGTTGTTTAGTATTGACAACAATAAATATGAAAAGGAAGAGTTAACCCTTACGAAACTCATGGTGTCGAAAGAACACAAATGAAAGTGAGGATTGAGTAATCACGAAAGAGTTCACTCTTGAAGCAACTACATCCCTAGAGCATCGATTAGACGCAGGAAAATTATAATGATTGACCAACGTTGAACTCAGGAATCTAAATCCATTCACCACTGATCTGACAACATAAAAAATGTCGATTGGAGTTTTGAGGTTCTCTGTCAAGCCGGAGTCAGTCCTATTCGAGGTGTGTAATTTTCAGTGACAAACTCTGCTTCAGTCTAAATGCAGATGACCACCGCACGCGCGTGTGAAGGCAGCCAGGCAAGCAATTCAATCTCACATTTGTTATTGAGTGATACATGGTCATTACACATGGTGTGGGTGAAAGTGATTGGCTAGGACATGTGATCATTTCTAGTCATACTTCAAGATAGTTTGATAACTCGAAATTGCTCTGACATAATTTTAATGTCGCTGGTTAAGCTGTCTGTGCTATCGAGTTGCTCATGTTTTATTTCTAAGCAAGACAACGCTCTGCCACTAACTGCGGTGTTCTGCCAGCAATGCATTCGATGATATGATGCACTCTTATGACCCTTTCCAGTCACTATGTGTTTCCCCAATTAAGTACGTATAAAATGTGCTTGAAAGGCAACTGTAACCACCTCCAAAATACTGCTGAAATTATTGCCCAGTTTCAAAGTGGCAAAATCTATTGCAATTACCAAAAGTAGCCAAACTGATTCGATGCCATTTAAAGATCCTAATCTATATACCACGCAGCTACTGGTGTTTACAACCAGTTATATACAATATACCAGAATTTATTAGTTCTTGCTCCAAATCTAAGACATTTTGAGTGTCTAAATTTAATGGCCAAACATTTTCCGAATGTGTTGAATTGGGAAAAGGTATGTTGACATTGTTTTTGATTATCAACGTCCTGGAGGTAGTCTAGATATATGCAAGGTACCTGAGGCTGTCTTTATCTTATTGGGAAATGGTCCTCGGATGACGATTCTTGAAAGATATCACAGCTGGTCGCAGGTCGTTATCAACATATATTTGTGCTGTTGAAGTTGTACCCTGGTTGACCAGAGGCGACCAACTGTCGTAAAGAGATAGAACTTCACGCCACTACTCTAGGGGTAATGACTGTATGTTTCTGTAACACAAAGGATAATTGGGCCTGCTAGCCTCAGTTACTTCCCATACGGATCCGATTATCATATGCTTCAAGACTGTGGTGAGATTCAACGCTGAACACTATGTGATGCGACTCTGCTTCCCATAATGACAATCAGCAGTGTGTCAATATTAAATGGCTTTGAAAATTTATTCATGTGCATACTTGGTAAAAAAAAAAGTTTATATAAGAAATTTCGAGAGGATCGGATTGCATCTTTTGGTGTGCTCCTTTTATTTTGTAATAAGATGTACATAAACTGTTGTAAATAAGACTAATGAAAACATTTTTTAAGGTTTATAACACGTTTTGTTAGTTTAATATTTAAATCAAATTATATCAGGATTAAATTACTATGATGAAATCATGAATTTTAAAATTGTTATATTTCAGAAGCATCAGCAATAAAATAAAAATATAGGCATTCCTCAAATATATTTTAAATATTCCTGTTTCAAACCAAGGAGATATTTAGTAAATAGGACTTTATTGGCAGAGTTAATATAAGTTTCGATAAGCTAATAATTTTATGATGAATAGTCTTTAGTATAAGAACAAAAACTTTAAATGCTTTATACTTGACATAAAATGAAGTAATCTTGAAAAACCCTGAGAGTTATCAAGAAGAAAGAGCTCTAAGAAACCCAGAAATAACAACTTAAATGTGTGAAATTTTTCTTGACATTTATCTGGATATTTGATTTAGATCTTAAAAATTTCGGCATCCTTCTGTTTTTTTACAGACAGATATGGAACATTTACTTTGTTAGAAATTAGCTTATATATGTCCGTATGTTTGTGACTCATAAAATGAAAATAAAATATTTGCTGTGCATATATATATATATACTACAAGGAAAATACTTAAGAGATCAATAAAAATCGACCCAGAAAAAATAACATTTTTAGCAGTTTTTTTCAATGTAAAAAATATTCACAGGTTTAAATTTACGTTACGTAGTTATTTTATAAAAAAAAGTCTCGTTAATCCTCTTACTTACGTACAATAATCACTTTTTACTTAAAATTAACTAATTTCTTTTTTGAAAAATGTATCAAAGCAAGTGAAGGAAAAAACAAATTTTCGCTTCAAGAATTCTTTTGTTTTTCATTTTCACTTAACAAAAAGATAGTCAAAAAACTTTCGCTTGAAAAGCCCAATAAAAAAAGAAAAGAAAAAAAAAGCGAAAAATGATCCTCCTCATACGGGTTTCAAAGTAAATAGCAAGAGAGGAAGACCTAAGTCCCCTTTTTATCGCTATCTTCTTAAGCATGGAAAATAGGATTATAGTCTCAGGATGTTTGAGATAATTTACAAACAAGACTATTTTTAGGCTAAACGACATAAGCATATAAAAAATGTTAACGTGGCAGAAAAAGGATAGGAAATTAGGTAGAAAAAAGGTGCAAGAAAGATAGCCGAAGTATACAATCGGGGGAGATAAACTATTAATAAGGTTAAATGTTTCATCTTTGATATTTATAGCTTACATGCTGATTATAGATAATTGCATCCGTTTTTGAAAGGACTCAGTGCACAAACATGCAGCTCACTTATCTAAAATTAATAATTTTAGTATTGTAAATAAGAGATATCATTAATGTCGGTCTAGATGTATTGTTCTTCAGAAAGATGGGCGTGAGAGAGAGAATATAAGACGTATTTAATAATAATAATTTAATTACTTTTAAATGCTTTTATATATTCCCTTATATTTCCTTTATATATTATATTCCGTTTTATATATTCCCTTATATATATTCCCTTATTTAAGAAATATTCAACATTAAAGAATTGTTTTTTATTATAATACATACATATTTCGCACAACAGTTCTTTTTCTCTAATAATATTTCTTAACACTTAAACTTCGATTGTTATTTACTAAACGACCTTAAAATATTTGTTTAAATTTTTATCTAAGATATCATTTCTTCATCAATAGTCTTAAAAATTAGTTTATATTGATCTTCTTTAATATATATATATATTTTAAACATTGCTCTTTTTTCAAAATAATGTTGAAGAATATGGTGTTCATTTAAGTACACCACTATAAATATGCCTTATATGTTATGTAGAATTATTTAACGTGTACGTTGCTACGTAAAATTTTTTAAGTGTGTATTATAGTACATCTACGAAGCCCAATTGATTGTCCTATATGACAATGTCCAATATCCAATGTCCAATGTCCAATATGACATAATCTTACAGTTTTTATAACTCCAGAATAACTTAATTACGAAATGCAATTTTATGTGTTTGATTTCTGAGTTTTATTTACAGTTCTTTCTCTCTCGAAAAAAAACAAACTTCATTTACTATATTTTCTCATTTTTTTTAAATATTTATATTTAGATATATATAAGACTAATTCTCTTAGCAACGAATGTCATTATTATGAAATTTTCAATCAATGCAAAAAAATAAAAAATGGTTTAATCTAATGGCAAAAGAACGATTGGAAAAAATTAATATAAAGCTATGTTAAGAATATTCCTAGTGGTATAAATTCCAGATCATAATAAGTCATAAATTCTGGTAATTTTATTAATGAAATTATAGAAATAACCGAGAATAAGCAGATAAAAATAATTCAGAATCAATGCTTGAAGCAACAACTGTTATTACTTGTTATCATAGAAAAGTTACCATATTATTGAAAATTAAAAACAGATAAGTATAATTCTCTTACTCACATTATCTAATTTATACAAACGCGTTCGTGAAAAATGATTTATTTAAATACATAAGCTCCTAAATAAAGTTTATTTTCAATAAATAAATGATTCACAGACCTTCCCTTCCCCAAATGTAATGAGATATACCTGTATATCATTTAATTTCAACCCATGGAATAGAAATACCATCTGATCCCTCCGTCAAAACTCAGAAGTAATATTTTATACTCAAAGGGTGGGAGAAGTGATGCATCCCCGAAGAGAAAGAGTTTACTTACGGGTAAAGAATTCTCACCTTATAGGTTCCTTGTCAGATTCTCGCCTTACGCTTATTTGCCTCTCAGATATTGAGGGAGAAAAAAACTCGTTTATTTATTCCCATTCCTTTTGGGCCTTAAGGATACGAAAGAAAACTCACTGCCATTTAAGTTCCAATATCCTCAACAGAGTCGAGATTGGAAATATTCACAGGTTGAGTAAACAAGAAAGTGCGCTTAGTTTAAGAACGATCTTTTACTTTTACGAATATGTTGCGAGAAATTTGTATTATATTTCATTGAAATTCAGCTCTGAATATTAAATCAAGTGTGGAATGACATTTTATCTCCCTTTTATTGGAGGAAAGCCGACTAAAAGTAAAGAAAAAAGGAACGCAGAAATTTAATGGCATTTATATCCGTGCAATATTGTAGTGAAAAATCATGTTAATGATGAAGAAAACGAAAATAAATGTAAATGAGTAAATTTTATTCTGTTTGAACTTATCGTTCATCATTTTGGGTATATGTAAGCAGCTTATGTCAAAAGGCAGGAAATATTCTTGAAGTAAAATTGTAAATTTTTGCAAAGAGGAGGCTTTTTAAAACAATGATTCTTTGTGTGATTTGCTGTTTCAATTTTTTTTTTTTTTTACACATATCATAGGTAAATAAAGTTTTCAGAAAATGCATGTGTAATGTCTCATATATTTCTGGCTTTTGAATTTCTAGTTATTGCTAAATGAAATGTGCAAAATGTTTTAAGTGCACTCTTACTTACAGATGCGTAACCACAAACGGAACAATGAAGGAAAGAAGAAAGTATAATGAAAAATTAATCGAAATCAATAAATATGTAATACAACAACAACAACCAAAAAAACCTACATAAATTATGGAATGGTTTTAAAATACGTAATACTTTCTTGTTTTCCATAATTTTACTACAAAATTCCTTATACATTGCCTTAAGAGACATCTTTTTACAAGCTCTGAGCTCTCTTATTATGAAATGGATTTTGAATCTCGATAAACTCATTAATGTAAATTCATTTTTAATCAGTCTCCCTTTATAAGGTGTTATACGAGGTGTAACACAAATGAGACTGGTCCGATAAATCATTGTACTTACAGAATCAGTTCTCCTTGACAGTAACATCTTCAAAGTAGTTCCCTTCAGCATTCACACACTTCCACATTCGGTGCTGCCATTGCTGGAAACAGTTCTGGAACGAGGTTTTTGTAAGTCCCTTTAGGAGATTTTCCGTTTTTGGCTGAACCTCTTCAACTGAGGTAAAATGGGTTCCCTTTCAGCAAGATTTAACTGTAGAAAATTAAAAAAAAATGTCCCATGGGGCCAAATCAGGTGAATAAGGAGGATCCCCCACCACAGTAATGTTTTTCTGGTCAGAAACTGCTTGACAGATAGGGTCATTTGAGCGGATGCATTGTCTTGGTGCTACAGCCACGCATCACTCCCCAATTCTGGCCTTTTTTCCCCCTAATTTTTTCACGGAGTCTTTTTAGTACTTCAATGTAGTAGTGTCGATTAACATTCTGACCCCTGATGTGAGTGGGAACTCACTCATATCACGAATTTTGGCTATGTTTTGACCTGTAATCTCTGACCTTGGGTGCTCAGCAGGTTCATCATCTTCCACACTGACCCTTCCCCCTGAAAATTCTTCAAACACATATGCACTAGACAAAATTGCATCTCCATAAGCCTCGGTTAATATTTGAAATGTTTTCGTGGCTGATTTCTTAACTTTCATAAGAAACTTGATGCTGATTCTACATTCTTCCGGCAGAGTGCAATTGCACGTATTTATTCAACGACGCTATACTCATAACTGGCGTGATCGATTAAGGCGAAACTGACCACATGGATAGAGGAGGTGTGTGGGATGACGTCACCAAAACAGTTGTTGCCGACTCCACTTTTTTTTTCAAGCTACACACTTAGTCTCATTTTTTTGTGTTACACCTTGTACGTACATGTGTTGTTTTATGTATACAACCTTTGACAATAAAGTTCGGTGAATAGACCTGTAAAATTCAAATAGATGAAATATTAACGAAAGTTACCTTATTGTCCTTTGAAATTGTCATCTCCCGTAACTATGCACCCCTGAAATCTGCTATACAAGTCATGGAAACTTTGCAAGAAGTCTTCTTTTGGGATGGAGTTCAAAAGCCTCGTTACCTTTCGTTGGATGTTAGGACTATCGACAATATCGATAACACTTTTTTCTCATCCTTAAATTCTGGGTAACGATTTGTTGTACGGATTCACGGTTAATCTACAGTTCATCAGCTATCGTGCGCACAGTTAATTGATGATCTTTAGTGATTAATCATCTCACTTTCTCAATGTTTTCGTCACTGACGGAGATCGCCAGTCTTCCGCTATGGGGATTGCCAGAAACACTTTACCTGCTTTTTGAAAGCGGGTGAACCACTCGTACACACTTCATAGACAGTGCTTGATCTTCAGAAACATGTACCAGCATCGAATAAGTTTCTTTTGGTGTCTTCCAAGCTTAAAACAAAACTTTAAATTGATCTTTTGTTCGTTTATTTTCCTGTTCTCAGTTAAAAACCAACGAACTAAACAAGCATGTTGTAAAACAATTCTTACACGGAATACAATTGAGTCTCAACTGAACAACGGTAGGGGCAGATGGTCAACACCTGCCACTATGCATGTGCTGCGTTTTGTTTCGCCAGTGTTGCCAGATCGGCCGTTCTGACTTCATTCAACGAACTTGATTGCCGGAGGCTGTATCTAGATAGGACAATTTGTAAACGAAGAATTTTATTTCTTCTTTTTTTCCCCAACTGATTCTCTTCAATTTAGGAACTTCTTGCTTCTGTTAATAACGTTAAAAATTAAGAGCCATCTATTTATGTACACTGATTTTGACACAAAATTTCCAGACTTCGTAACACGGGAAAATATTGTTCTCCTTTTGAAGCTATTCAAATTAAAGCTTTAAATATATTTTTATCTTTTTGTATTAATTTCAGAAGTTAATTTTCAAAATCATAATTTTCTTATTTTTCTGGTTTGCTTTGTACTTAATTCTCAATAAATAAGTAAAATAACATTGAAGAAGTAAAATAACTATAAATGAAGTACATATGTGTGTTTCTCTAGCTTGTTTATCGATTGCGTAAGAAAATGTTGAGAAAAGATATTTTTGCTTTCCTGATTTATACAATGTAACCTACATTAACTATCATATCAAAGCTAGATAAAATATTTATCATGTCACTTTAATCAAAAATATAATTTGTGATACCCTGAATAGAAATAGAGGCTTTTTACCGTAAATACTACTTTATCGTATCGAAACTTAAAGAAAATAGACTTTTGGATAGAGCTTTGTAAATATAGGGCAAAAATAATATCGCCATAATTTGAATGTCTGAAATAACAACATGATATAGTTCATAGTTAAAAAAAGAAGTTATACTGCAGTCTATCATAGCAGTTTCAAAGGCATTTCCAAGATGTAATGTTCCTTATAAACTCGGGGGTATCTTTGCCCTCAGGCTACAGAGACGGTTGCTAGGGTAGGGTTCCGTTTATCCCTTCTTACAAAAATATTATTCCATGTCTCTTGGCTGAACCTCCATTTTCAAAACTTTTTTTACTTGAAAGTATGATGTTTTTCTCACATCAGAGAAGATTGCCTTCTTCACAAATACGGTTCATCTCTTTTACGATTTGAAAAAACAAACAGAACAAAGCTATTTTAAAAAATATATATTATTTCGACAAGAGTAAATATTCTTTCTGAGAAGCGATACGAATTATTGTTTTTATAAAATTTTTTATTAATGTTGAGCTTAATTAAGGATATAATTTCAAACATTAGGTTCTCAAGTGGGAAATGGAGCAAAAAATGCACACACACATAATTGAATTCGATCTTTTTCCACAATAAAAACTAAGATTTTAAGATGATCTGTTAATTTTTTTCCAAACTGAAATATGAATTAAAAACAGGAAAAGATGTACCATTCACACGAAAAGCAAATTATACCAAAATACGGAGTCTAAATGAGGTTATGTGCTTTAAACTGAACTTTGCTCCATTACATATTTGACAACCTAATAATACATTTCTTATAATTAATTTAATATTGTTTTGAACTAAAGATAATGGAGAAACTGTTTACATGCTATATTTCGTAAGACATCGAGATGACAGTTTCAGTTGATGCTAAATTAGGATAGAATGAAAATACTAACTATAAATAATGTTCTTATTTTACTGTCATAATATTATTGCGTTACATTAAAAACATTTCCTCGGTGAGTAATGATTGAGAATATGTTATTATATGCTTAGGCTTTCTATAACACTTCAGGATTCTTGATTCTCCCTCCCCCCGCACACATGTCATATTTGTTCAATTTGTTACCGTGTTCAAGAACGATTCGTGGCCGCAGTAATCTAGTGGTCACGGAAACTTAGAATAGCTTGTCGAATAGTGGGTTCGAGACCTGATACCATTGATGATCCTGTGTTGAGGGTTGGAATTTGCAGTGGCTCAAATTCCTCCCGCTGACAAGGTGTGGAAGCTAGAAGAGTAGGGTGCCGGATCAGGTGTCGTCTTCATCATTTCCCCTTGGTTCAGAATTGTGAGGCGCGTTGCCAAAGCCCTCGTACTACGTTAAGTGCGACGTTAATAAACACTCACTCAAGAAAGATTAAATTTTATTATTGTTTATTTTTCACTGTAAATAATAATAATTATGATTGTATAAATGCTGAGTAGCTTTTATTAATCTTGAATAACGGTTTAATTATTAATGTACAAATCTATTAATCTCCAAAAAGTAAAAATTTATTTATTTGCAAAAAGTAGATGAATTCAAAGCAAATAATTAAAAGCAAGACACTGGTGACATTAAATTAGTATCTAGCTTACGGTTCCAAGCACACTGAAACAAATTTAAATCACCAAAATTATAAAAAATAATAATTTCAGTGTAGCAGCATTTCATGATGTTTTAGGCAATTTAATTTAAAATAAAATATAATAATCATTTTAATTAAAATTAATTATAAATTATTTCTCTCAGCTTTGGATAAATTAATCAACAGACATTTTTTTATTATTATTAAAGGCAGATATGTTAACCAAAGAGCATTTTTATTTCCGTATGTTAAAATGTAATTGCACAAAATCTAAAACATGTCTTAAGGATCTATGCTTTTCATTTTGGTATCTTGATTGTACTTGAAAAAGATTTTAAAATTGAAAATAACTGTAAGCATTCGATTCTCAATATTTCTCTTTAATATATATATATGCTCTGAATTTAATTCAATGAAAAATTAACATGAAAGAATTGCTATCCTTGACATCATCTTCAATTTTAAAAATAATGACATTTCGCGAAATGATTTTTTAATGTAAGGTAATAACAGGTCATAAAATTAAACTCCATTCTCCATTTTATCTACCTTATTTATGAATATTCGTTTGCTTGCATTGTATTTCTAATTGTACAAAGAATCTACAAAGATTTAGCATCAAATGAATAGTAATAATAGAAAAGAACTTTTATACGTGCTCTGATCCCCATCATCAATGGATTATCTTGAATTTTATGTAGATCTTATTTATCTCCTTTAGTGTGATTATTATCTTTTAATTATCAATAACAACAGCTTTTTGATATTTGAAAAAGATGACCTGAATTTGCCTTACAAGTAAATAATTTCACTTTATTTATAGCTAGCTTTAAACCACCCGCTTCGGTGGGTATTTCATGACCTTGTAAGACAACGCATTCTTTTTTTAGGTTATTGTTATCTAAGTCCCAGCATTAGGCTTTTGGTTGTGTTGAAAAATATTTTTATCACCCTCGTCTCTTGATTTAAAAAAAGATAGGACTTAAATATCTAAAACAAAAGTATATTTCCTGTTTACGCCCCTGAACCCCTTTCCCCCACACCCTCGGAGTTGATTTCCTCAAATATCATTTTTAGCAGATATCTACTCAACAAAAATAACATGTTTGCCAAACTCCAAGTCTGTAGGTCCAATTGTTTAACAAGAGTGATTTTTTTTTTATCTACAATGATCCTGTAACCCCTCCAAAACCCTCTGGAAGTCAATTTCTGTTAAATCCTTCGATCGCGGGTGTGAGAGGATTCGAGTAAAAATCAGTCATTTCTCAATTAAACAATTTTATTTGCCTTTTTTACTTAATAGATTTAATCAAATTAACTGAGAATGCACTTAAATAACTAAACCCGAGGAGCAATCAAACTTATTAATTTAATTGTAATAGAAATAAGAGCACTTATCTATTATGCTGAACGCTCTTGCTTCAACTCTTGTTTAACCCTTCCTCTTGAATTAACAATACTAAATATGACCACCGGTCGCTAACGCTATGCTTTCTTCTTATTCTCAATTTTCTACCATCATCTCGCCCACTCCCCGACTAGCACTTAAATAGAAGCTTACATTTACATAAAACCAAGTCATCTCTACGGAAAGCGATTTTCAACTGAAATCACAGTTAGAAAGAGTATTTTATCCAAGAGGATTAATAGAAAGCATGAATAGAACTCATTACAATGTTTTTAACGGATGTCTACTCAATAAAGTAAGCATGCTTATCAAATTTCAAGTTTGCAAGTATAATAATTAACAAGAAATATATAAAAAAAATTTTTTTAACATCAATTCCAACTTTGTCAGTAAAACGTACTAGCGCCCTCTGTTGCAGTTAATTGTAACTACTACGGAAATAACGCAGAATAAACTTAAAATTAAAAAATAAAATTTAATTAATGAATTAATATTTGAAAAAACTGTATTAACATCAAGTGTCATCCACTACAAGTTTTTTTAAAAAAATTATTTGAACTTGATTGGATGAATAGAAAGTATTTTATTAACGATTATATTTGAACAAGATAAATATATAGAGAGTGTGAGCTAATAGTAGGAATTGAAAAAAAAAAATATTTTTTTATACACATAACCCCTCCAAGAATAACCCCCCCCCCTTCCTCTTAGAAGTCGATTTTCGCAAAACCCGTTTTTTAGTTCTTTGCGGATCTTTTCTCAACGGATGAAACAGCATTACCAAATTTCAGATGTGTAGGTTTAACCGTTCAAAAAGGTAATTTTTTTCTAAAACGACTCTTTAAACCCCTCCCCCAGGGTATGGATTTCCGCAAAGCACGCTCTTCGCGAATCTTTACCCAAGAAAAGAAACATTTGACAAACTTCAAAAAGCGGGAATTTTTGTCTATAACGCCAGCGCAATCCCCTCAGGAATCAATTTCCACAAAACCCATTTTTTAGAGAATATCTACTCAAAAAAAGAAACACGTCTTCTTAATTTCAAATCTGTAGGTCTAATAGATCCAGAGATTTCGCGATACATGAGTGAGTCACTTTTCTCCTATATATGTAAAGATTACTTAACAGTTTTATTTACAGCTAACATATTTAAAGAAGCTTATTAATATTATTATTTAAATTATGCCAAGTAAACTAAAGAAATTTCTTTGAAAAAAGAAGAAATAATCACACACCAATCCAAAATTAAAGTTCAAACTGTTCATGTAAACAAAACTGCTCCTTACAATTTAAAAAAAAAAAAAATGAGAATTATACCTAAATTTTGGCTTTTTCATAAATTGATAATTATTTCTGCTACTTGCAAAATCAAGTTTTGCAACTCCATAGGGTTAAAAATACACTAATCAGGGAAGAAACAAACTATGTAGATTGATAAGAAAATGAGTAGGTGTAAATGTAAATACAGACGGCTAAAGATATAAAAGAAATATCTCAAAACCGATAATCCAGTTTTACAAGATAATACTGGTGTGGAGTTTAGGCTTCTTTTTATTTCCGAGGTTTGTTATCATTAGCCTATAAAAAAGTGAGAACTTTAATACATTTATCATATGACTCCCTTTTGAAAGTCAGCACTTATGATCATAATTCAAAGTCTATCAGAAGACTTTCTCAAAGTCTATTCATATTTTCATCAAAGCATATCTTCCATCGTAAGAAAAATTAAGAGTATATTACTGTTATCAAAGCAATTCCAACTCAGAGAAGTATTTCTCGATACTAAAATTTTGTAAGTAAATTAAAACGCAAATTGCTACTCTTAAAAATTAACCAATTTAAATAATAAATCCTCAATTAATCCTAATTAGCTTTTACTTGTTCTTGGATATTCTAATTGAAATTTTGTGTGATTCAACACATTCAATAAATAATTTGTAATATTTAAACCAACGAGAAATAATTCTAATATATAGTTGAAATGTATTTTTATTTATTAATTTATATATTACAATTCTAATAAACGAAGTTAGAAATGGAAGATTTAATAGCATTTTTAAAGTAACTGTTATCTGCCTTAGTCCCCCCTAAAATGCTTAAAAAAATTAAGATAATATTTAAAATGATTTCAACTCATAATGGAAGACAAATACGAAGTAGAGGCCAATGATTAATTTCCCAAAGTTAAAACTACTTAGAAACAAAACATATTCATGTCTAGTAACTTGTATCCCATCAATTTTAGAACGAAATATTTCATGTAATTATTCATGAATTTTGCGAAAGATTCCCCGTCATGACAAGATGATCGTGAATTTTAAGAAAGCTGGTTAGCGTTATACTCTGGCATTTAAATTTATTTAGATGCTTATCTTGGGAAAGTTGTTTAATACTCCAAAACCCCACGCATAAGGCGATTTTAGTGATTTATTAACATTTGTTTGCAATGTAAGATTCAAATTTATTAAATATTGTTGCAATGGTATTGTTGCAATGCAATACAAAATAGTTAGAGGAAGAGTAATTAAATTTTATCTGTTTCATCAAGAATTCAAAAATTCTTCAAAAAAAATTTCAGAAAAAATGCTGATCAAAAAAATTCATCGATACTCTTTCTATAACTCCAACTACTCAATATAATCATTGAAAACAAAAATGGTGTTTTTTGGGGGGATCCTCTGTCCTTGTCTGTTTGCTTCTAGTGGTTCAGAAAGCCATCGAGTAGCTGAATAGTACGATGTTACTATTCTCACCCACTTACTCACTCTAGTGGTTTAATTTATATGGATTAGCGTCATTGATTGACTGATTGATCTTATTAATGTCGCACTACAAAGTAATATGATAGCTAACTGTGACGACCTAGTAATACTGAACCACATTCAACTGAAGAGAATGTAGGTAGTAGGATGATAAGGTGCACGGAGAAAAAAGACTTACTCAAAATTGAGTACGTTGACATACTCATTTTGAAATGAGTATGTTTGCTCAGATTTGAGCGCATGCCTTGATTGAATTTGATTCCTTACATGTACTCAAAAACCCCCCAAAATGCTAATTAATGCTTTCGGACAAATTAAAAAAGATATTCAGGATTACAGAAACTCTTTTAATATACCGGCTACATATTTTAAAAATTGGGGCTCAACAACAAATTTAATTCTCTTAAATCTTCCGAACTATATTTCGTATCTACCACGCTACACGCGGAGGAACATGTATTAAAACGAGTATTCGATTATTTGTTGTTATTTTACTTCACTGATTTTCTCTTATTTGTAAAATTTAAGGTACATGATTTGTTTTTAATATAAGAAAAGTTTAATATGTTGGTAACATTATTAATTACACTCTCTGTATGGTTGAATGCCAATTTCGCGATATGGTAAATGTTTACATTATTTGCGCGTATTATTTAAAAAGCAATTTACTTGATTCGTAAGTCATATTGTTTGATTTTGTCAAGTCAAAACTAAATTCATTTGCAAACAACATTCTAAAGAAACTTACCCTGGGTTTCAGTAGGGAATAGGAGGGAAGGGGGGGGGCCCTTGGCGAAGTTTACTTTTCATCAACCGAAATTAGTGCCAAGCAACTTAATTTAGCGACAGGTGTTAAGAGAAATCACAGTGAAATTTTACAATGCAAATAAAGAAAAAAAAACATTTATCAAGTTATCAGTAATGCATTTAAATTAAGTTGTTTCGCCATCGATTCCGGATCCAAAGGGTCCCCTATTCTACACTTTAACCCAAAAGTGAAAATCTTTATCTATGTCATGACACATAGCCAACTACTCTATATAAAACCCCATTTTAAATTCTGCTTTGAAAGGTGGTCAACCATTGACCATTACGTTACATAAATAAAACTATTGTTTTGCAGTAAAATGTGCTTGTATGAATTGTAGCATTAACATGTTTCAGTACGCAATATGGTTTTACCAATTTACTGAACATGGTATTAAGCTATTATCAATTAGCACTATTAGTAGAAGGTACCTTGAATGCAGTTTCTTGAAAATTTTAAAGTACTTTTTTAGCTTATTAGTTAAGTTATGGAAAATGTCTGAAAAGTTCCCATACAGACAATTTCAATACACTTATTTTACGATTCCTTTAGCTCTCATTTTCGAATATTGAAAGAATCAAAATTAACTGTACAGAATGAGTAAAATTGAACATAGTATATTTCAAGAATGATTTTTACTTTTTGGTATTAGACATTAAGTATAAAAATTAAATTTACTTAACTACTAATATTTAATGGATATTTTGGCTTATTATAGTAATTGATCTGCATTGTTTAAATAAGATTTATCACAGTACTTAGACATTATCATAGCCTTTTGGTAACATTATATGACACGAAACATATGAGATTGCCAATTCAGCACACACAACACATGCGAAATTGGTATTAACAACTTGGTGAGTTACCTTGAACGTTGTTGCCATAATATGTAAGTACTGATTTATCTTAAAACATAGTGCAGAAGGGCAGTGGCGTAACAGAGAACATTTGGGCCCCCAAGTTGGATTTTACAAAGGGCAGGTACTTGGCGGCTGTCAGGCTTTGGGCCCCCTGCAATATGGGGGTGTACGTTACGCCACTGCAGAAAGGCTATACTTTCATGACATTAAAATTTTGCTTTGATTGAAAACTATTGTGATATGTCTAAAAAATCTTATTAATCTGGTATTTCTTATAATAATAAAGCCACAAGCCCAGTGAAAGTAAGATTTAATTCACAACATATTGATCTTCTGGTTTATAACACACCTTTAATGTGACCAAGGTTTTGTTTATTTGGATGAAAATGAATGAGATATATATCAGATTCTTGATATTAAATCTGATGAAGTATATTTTACGTTTTTATTTATCTGTTCAGGACCATTATTACTTCACGGAACACGGTATCTTATATGTCATTGCATTTTCCCCTTCCTGAGTCCCATGATCATACCGGTGATGATATAAAAATTAAATCTACTTAGTACTAATATTTAATAAATATTTTGTCTTATTACTAATTAATCTGCATTTTTTATAAATTAGATTTATCACATTACTTACATATTATCATAGCCTTTTAGTAACATTATATGAAACATGATTGCCAATTCAACGCATACGCCACATGCAAAATTGGTACTGCCAAGGCGAGTTATCTTGAACATTGTTGCCATAATATGTAAGTACAGATTTATCTTATAACACAGTGCAGAAAGGCAGAGGCATAACGGAGGACATTTGGGCCTCCACGTTGCATTTTACAAAGGATAGGTACTTGGCGGCTGTCAGGCTTTAGGCCCCTTAGGCCCTCCCATCGCAATATGGGGCTGTATGTTACGCCACTGCAGAAAGCCCACTCAAAGTAAGTTTTAATTCACAACACTTTGATCTTCTGGTTTATAACACACCTTTAATGTGACCATAGTGTTTTGTTTATATATTTAGATGAAAATGAATGAGATACTTATCAGATTCTTGATTTCAGGTTGGAAGGGAAAGGAGAGAGCTTGTCGTTTTTAGTATTGGAATTAATGTTCCAATTTGATATCGGTACACTACGTACCGAGTGTTGTTGTTGACAATTGTCAAGTTGGGCGATAACATTACAATATGGTTACCGATACCTTTAAATTTGGTTATGTGGTTGTGGTCCATTATTTTTTCTATTATATTTTTTTAAATTTTATTTTATTATCATTTATTATGTATATTATTTGATATTATATATATATATATTATACTATATTAAAATGAATTTTTTACTAATTTATATTTATGGCAGTATCCTTATTAATTTCAGACATTTTTAAGTAGATTTTTTCCACAAACAAGTATTTCCATGCTTCCTATTGTCTAGATTGCAGATTTAGTCTTCTGCCAGTTATTCATAAATGGATATTTCAAATATTATTGGTGTTTACTAAATCTGTTAATAAAAGAATATTAGGGCTCCACTTTCAATTTTTATGGACTAAAAGGATTACTAAATTTGCACTTTATTTTCTAATAATCTTCTTTTTTTTAAAAATTTTTTTTTTATTCTTGATTGAGATTTTGCTTATTTTGGCCATTATGAAATGTGATAAGCATGACAGCAAAATGAAAATAGTTTCCAGACAGGTTAAATAATTTGACAGCTGTATATTTTATTGCAGATGTTTACAATGTAAATTTGCATGGCCCCACGATAGTAAATCTATCAGAAATAATTCTTTTTTCACCGGAAGCAAATTGTAATTTTACTTCAACTTTATTTTTAATTGATGCATTTTTAAATGTTCCTTGGCCAATAAAATTCACAAATGAAACATGGGATTTTTGGATATATTGAAAATTATTCAAATTATCTTCAATACATTCAAATCCCACGAATATATAAAAAAAACATTTAAAGAAAGAATCTCGTGGATTTAAAACATTTCACCGTTATATTCTTTTTACATCGTGATAGTGATTTCTTTTTTTGGTTTGAAATTTTTTTAGTTTTTAACAGTTATTATTTTTCCATTTTTCTTCTGCTTCTTTTCCCAGCATTTCGTAATACCTTGTGTTCTATTTCTTTTAATCCTGGTACTCATATTTTTCTATAACTGGTTTTCTACAATAAGAGTACTTACATTTTTGCTTTTTTTAAAAATTAATGTAATTCCTCTTTTGTCAGGAATAAGATATTCTTTTCAATTACTTACATGTTGAGTTCTTAGAGCGAGACCACCTTCTTGGATTGAAAACTATTGGATCCCAAAATCTTATTTGCAGTGATTTCAAAACCGCATCTAAAAGACGTTTTGCAAGTTGTGTATAACAAATTAGCTCCCTATATGTATATACTGTTCCAACGTGTGATATTTTTTGAACAGTAGTTTTTATACATGTGACATGGTAGTTTAGTGATCAAGGTAACAGACTCGTGGCTGGTGTATCATGCGTTCGAGCCTAGTGCTGCTGAAGACCCGCACTGCCGTGTAGGGGAGTGATGCACATTAAATTTGTCAAGAGCTCAAACGTCCTCCTGCTGGTGTAGTTGTTAGGAGAGGAGGGGTGCCAGCACAGGTGTCGTCCTCATCACTTTACCATGGTTCAGGATTACGAGATCTGTCGCCAAAAGCCCTTGTGTAGCTGAACAGTGCTATTTTAATACTCTCTCACTTAGCAAGACATGCCTTCATGTGTACGTTAGAAAATCGTATTTTTTAAAACCTTTTACCTTGTTTCTAAATTATGAATGCTTTATTTTTAATTTTCATTAATTTCATTTCTACTTGTAAGCTAAATTTTCATTTTTAATATTTCAATTCATAATTCATTTAAAATTTTGCACATAGTTCTGATTTTTCTTTTTTATATTTTATGGATAAAAAAATAATTTACAAATTTCATACATTTTGCACTTTCTGCCAAAGACCATTTGATTCCCATTGTAGTCCTTGTCGTAATATTCAAAACAGTCATACTGGGTAGCATAACACTAAATATGTTATGTTAAATTTTGTAGATAGTCATTTATAAACTATATAATTATGAACAACATTTGCAGAGATTTTACTCTAATAAAGATACTTTTAAGATCCCTCTCAGAACCAGCCATCTATAAATTCTTCAGTATATAATTTAGATGACTCGTGTATCCTAACAAGTAATTTACTTGAAACAACATTGTTTGAAAGGGATTTTTACTCATATTTACTAACTCCCAAGACATGCTGTTGATTTGATAAAAGTAAAAAAATCTGTTTAATTATGAACCTTTACACATTAGAACTTTCTATATTTAAAATGATAATTTGATGTATATTACATTAAAACATAAGCTAAGCTATGCTATACAAATAAGAATGGAGTTGACTATAATATGGATTATATTTATAGATAGTGATCATAAAAAATTCAATAAAATATAATTCTTATGGATGAAGGCATGTAGTTTTAAAAATCACACTCATACCCTTGTTAGCGTCAAACGACTGACTCGGGTAGGAGTTTCTTTTTGTCCCAATCATCTAACACATTTACGAACACATCTGTGAACCGGCAGGATGGTGGTTCAGATAAAACATTCATGCTAAGATTGTAAGGATCTCGAATCCACGCTTAGAGATGAGGGAGAAAGGGAAGGAAGACTAGTGTAATGACTTCTCTCAGCTCTGGCTCAGAGCTATTTATTTCAACATGAAAATCATCAAAATAATAAATAAAAGGGTATATTCTAATTACAGTTCAATATCAATTTTGAGTCTCTTTCGCACTTTCTTCCGTTCCTGGATTTTCCAAGCCAGGAGACCGCTGTTCTTCGCGGGCTGGTCCGTAACCACTTC
>BMAV01021684.1:283329-298616 GCA_019973955.1 Trichonephila inaurata madagascariensis
CACAAGAAAAACACAATTGCCGAACTTGAAATCGTCAAAATCTCTAAGCCTTAAATAGCGCTTTGAGGTGGCGCCGCAGGCACTCGTGATGTGTGTCTGCGCTGAAATTCTAATCATTTGCATATCTTACCTCCGCTAATGCATGTTGTAAATTTCATGTTATTTGCATGATTCTTTCAGGGTGTTACATTTACGGTGGCCAGCAGTGTAAATAGACCTAGGCGCATTATGTTGTAAATACGAAAGATACAAATAATCAGTGGTGAATTCTTATTAACCCGCGGTCACTCGCGCCTGTTTTTGCTACCGTCGTTACTCGCGAAGTGTAAAGAACACCCAAAACTTTTAACACGTGTATTTAATTTTGAAAATAAAATTAAGTCATTATCATACATATTTATAAAGTACAATATATTTTTTGTATTATACAAATAAAATTATTAAATTTAGTGCATACAAATGAGACTAACATTAATTTAAACTAAACCTACAAAATTTTCATTTTAAAACACATAATTTCATATTTTTTCATAAACCAGTATATAAAATGTATATACCAGTAATAAATATGCTTTATAATTAATGAGATAATGATAGAAGAAAGTAGAAAAATAATATTTTAATCATTTTCCAAACATTCAGAGCAGACTGTGTATAAATGCTCAACTTCTCGCGGGAGTTCTCAGCCCCCAGATAAACCTTTGAAGGTCATTACATTCCAATCGTTCGAGAAAGAGGGATTACATCAGGCCTGAAGGTTCAATGACCTAAAATGTGCAGCTACAGAAAAAATCGGGGTTCTGCGCATTCTTTTTGAATCCTGGGAGGATTTTCTTGTTGCTGGGGTGTACAGAACACCCCGCGTGAGTGATCACGGGTTAATTAATGAGAAGTCGAAGGAGTGATTCACACACACGTGTAATTGTAAATCCGTAAGCTAAGGATGGACCTTTCCTTACAAAAGTAAATTTTAAAGTAATAACTTTTTGATATTTTATTTTCGCGCGATGATATTGCTATCATATGAACAAATATCTTAGTCCCAAAAAAGAAACTAGTACAGCCGAATGCGTACAAACTGTATAAATACACAGCTTATGCCTATCATCGATTGCATTCATGAATATCTGAAGCGATATTCATGTTGATAATGGAATGTTGAAATTTCAAACTATATTTCGTTCTAATAAAAGATTTCCCAGATGAGGAGGAAGCCATCTGAAGTCGCAAATTTCCCAAGTTGACAGATTAAAATTTATAATGGTTGGTGGAACCTTGAATCTGTTCAAAGTATCTTGTCATAAATTTCGGCACAACGTGAGACCTCGGAATACACACACACACAAAATAAGTATAGCATTGCATCCAACTTACAAACATAATAATGAAACAAATGGGAGGTGTTATTCAACATGTGATAAACTCATTTTTAAGAAAGAATGCTGACAGGAAAATTTATCATTTTCTTCCGACGATGCTCCCGTTGAAGTAATTCTTGAAGTTAAATCACTTTTGCCAAAAATGTCATCGGTTCTTGTCGTTGTAAGAAAAAAAAAAAAAAAGAGCCTTCTATGAAATTAAACAGTTTCCTTAAGTTTAAGAATAATGAGAATTGAATTAAAAAATTAAATTATGAAAAGTGAAATTTAAACTGAATTATACTTTGATCAAACATTGCGAAAAACTTATTAATGTCTAGTTTACTAACTAGATGGCAGCACGAGCTACGAGCAGTTGAATTTCCGTATAATTGCATTAGAATGTGTTAAAATTAGATAATGTTACAGGATATATATATAATGCATTAAAAAGTCATAACCGCACATCACATTTATAAATAGCTATATTAATACTTCTTTTCTCCTTTTTTCTTATGTTACTTGCTTTTCACTAGTCGACTCAGATAGAAATAAAATAAAGAGAAACAGATAAAAGGTATAAAATATACTGTGATGCACAATTGCTAGTATAATCTTCACAAAACAAAGCTTTGCCTAATAATAATAAAGTATTCACAATAATAATTAATATGCTCCTACCAATTTAATAATTAAAATTTTATAACAAATGATTTATATGAATTATTTTCATTATAATTTTAAATTCATTAAAAGTAATTAAAAACAAGTAAAGAAAGAAAAAAAGAAAAAAAACCTGAATGAAGTTTTTTTTCTTTTCTTCAGAAATGTATTTCCTATCATTTTAAACAATTTTATTACATATACACTTTGAAAATGCACCGAAAAACAATAAATTAAATGAAAGAAGAAGAATTGCTACACAGGCAACAGGAAGCTTCGGCAAACAGGAAGAGTTAGTAGAAACAAACAATAAGTATATTTCGAAAAGATATTCACAACATAGAACGTCAGATCAGTAGGTTGGAGCAGTGGTGTACACAGACGTGTCTTATGGAGGAGGGGAGGGGTTACATTCTAAAAAACGCGTAGACGAAAGCACCGAGAGATAATCCCTATGGTAAAAATGTGTTTATCTACGGGGAGGGAGAACCCCCCTCCCAACAATCCTTCTTGCTTACGCCACTGGGTTGTAGGACGGTAATACGTGAAGTAACACGTCTAGGTACAGAATCCATGAAAGTTCGGGTGGCTTGCTGAGAGATGTTTCTCCGTTCCCAGTCACATTTCGTTTTTTGAACACAGCGCTGACAGGACATATAAGCGACGTTTAATCCTATTCCAACGCCATTTGACACGTGCGTAACAGATAATACTACCATAATACTTCATAATATTACAGTTGTTTCTTAATGCCATAACTGTGGAGATACTTTATAATTGTCTTTTACTCGAATCTTCTCACGATCCTCATGATGCCAACACAAAACATCCTGTAAGTCGTAAGCACAGCAGCTTTCCAATATGTTTTACAGCCGATTCTTTCATTATACCTATGAAGATAGCATTGAAATTATTAGGAATAAAGACCAAACATATTTATTTCAGGAGCAGAAGCTACTTTTCAGGAGGATTATCTTTCATAGGAGAAGCGGTTTTGAAGTTTAAAACAACTTAAACTCTGCAACAAGCATCACTTAAACAAGCGAATTCTTCCTCTCATCAGCAGTCTGGAATTCCTCAGTCTTTTAAAAATATTGCTGTTTGGAATAATTTTTGATAACAACTGTTAGCATTGAAGACATTGTTCATTATTTCCTACCTGTTTGAAGGATCATCTACCTATGGAATGCTTAAACACAATCTACTCTACTTCAATACCAATTAAATGTACATAATTTCCAGGTTGATTTATTCAAGATATTCTGAACAATTTCAGAGCATTTTGCATAGTCTTTTCCAATTATGTCGCTTTTTAAGCTAGCTTTGTGTTTTCGACAGAGAATGTGCTTCGAAAATTTTAAAATTATTACGACAAATTATTTTAAATTATTGTATATTTTATGAATTAAATTTCTGAAACTCTGTAGTATTTAAAACGAGAAATATTTATCTGAAACTTATAAATTTATCTCTTTTTCAAAGTAAAACATGTAAATCATAGAATTGAAACAGTGGATTATAAATGCTATTTATTATTTCAAAATTTAATAAATGTTATTCAGAAATGCTTACTTTTAGCATTAATAAGGTAAAGTAAGAAATATTATGTGGACCAGAAAAGAAAAAGCATGCATTTTTTCTTTTACGTAGAAAAAATACATCCAACGAATTTCCTAAAAGATACATATTGTTTCAAATGTTCCGAAGTGAAGTTCCTGATGACAACAGAAAATCCCCCAGTATAGATCACAAATGAAAGATCTTTAAATATATCTTGATCACACAACTATAAGTAAAATAAAAAGTGAAGGAAATAAACAATCTCATCGGCTTCACCACACATACACACAAGAAGTGTTACTAAACGTAAAAAATGTTGTAGAAATCTACAGAATAAAAATAATTTAGCAGGAAAAAAATTGAATATTTAATGTTAATTTTGATGAATCAAGCCCTAACTTAAATTAACGCAACAAAAAAAGTATATTTATTACAAAATATGTAAAATTGATTTCCAAAAGGCAACAACAGTTTAAATAAAGGATTTATGATATTGCCCCATGTTTACAAAATGTTAAGATAAAAATAAATTGCACAATAAATTCACCAAAAACACACACATTTAAAAAAATATCCGCATTTAGGGGAAAAAATTGCTTAAGAATTATGGAATATTTTATGTCGCTTTGTTTTATCACAATTTGTTTCTGTTCTTTAATTTTTTTCATAAAGGTTTTTTTTTGTCATTAAGTACAGTAATATTTCAAAAATTAAGAGGTGCAAAGAAATAATATAAAATCCGTGAGAAATGCAAGCGTTGAAATTTTAAATCTGCACACAAAATTAATCTATACTAATAAAACAAACAATTTGTGTGTTTCAGCTGTACCGGCAAAACTAAGCAACCCAGAAGTCTGAAACTTGGCACGTAGAAGCTGTAGGTTGTTATCCTGAACACCTCGAAGAGTTTTTTTCGAAATTCACTTTAGATTTTTTTAAAATTCTTTTTTTAAGCGATTTTTCAGCTAAATGGAGATATGACGTCATCAGACGTGTCAAGTCAACTTTGCAAAAATTAATGTTTAGAGCAGTTTTTGGGGGGATTTTAGCAAATTTTATTGTTAATATATTTATTTATGGTTTTTTGAACTCTTTGTGGTGGAATTACATTCATTTTTCGAAAAAGTTTTCGTAAAAAAATGTTCTTTCTAAATTTCATTTTCGGGATTGGCAACACAAATATGATAACATTAGATTTCCCATGTCTTAGGATATGAATTGTTTTGTATTAAATTAATACTATAATTTCTATTTTAGTGTCACACAGTTTTATGTTTGTTTATTTTCTAAACTGTAATTTTTTCTTGTTTATTGTAGTTTAAATTATGTGATACCGTGACTCAAGTTTTTAAGTCAAAAAATTATTTGTGAAGCTTTTTGTAAACAGAAGCTTAGATAATGTGGTACTTATGTATTAGCGTCACCACAGCAAAATTGGTCCCATGCGAATCACACCTTGATACCAAAACAACAAAGATTCTAACACACAAGGTAAACAAAAAAGTCCTTGCCGTTTTTAATGACACAAAAGAACATGACATACAAACAGCGTAGCCTATTGTTAGTCCTCGAAGTAATCACCATCGGCATCCAGCACCTTCTGCCAACGTGTCTCCAGTTGTTCAATCCCCTTGCAGTAAAACTCGAGGGTGTGGGACTCAAAGAAGTTCGTGAGAGCTTGGCGCACGTCTGCTTTTTTGGTGAAGGATTTACCACGAAGATGATTGTCCAGGGAATGGAGGAGGTGGTAATCTGATGGTGCAAGGTCAGGTGAGTAAGGAGGTTGGCACAAAGTCTCTCAACCAAGTTGCTGTATTGTATTCCTGGCCACTCGCGCGGCATGCGGCCTCGCGTTGTCATGTAATAGCAGTACACCCTTTCGATTAACCAGTGTTGGCTTCTTCTGATGCAGTGTTTGTTGTACACATTCCTATTGCTGCGAATACAGGTTCCCAGTGATTGTTTGGCCCGTTGGTAGCAACTCATAGTGAACCACTTGACGACAAGTCCACCAGACACAAAGCATAATCTTGCGTGGGTGCATAGGTGATCTTTCACTGCGTGGGACAGTATCCTGGGTGACAACCAATATTTGGAATGCTTGAGTGTGTTATACAAGACCCACTTCTCATAACTGGTCAACACCCAATTAAATATGAATGCGCAACGGTTGGGAGAAAGCAACGATAAACAGGCTGCCACTCGCTGCTGCTTATGGACTTCCAAGAGCGTGTGAGGAACCCACTTGCTCAGCCTGTACGTCTTACCTAGGCGGTGCAGATGAAGTCTAACTGTTTCACTGGAAGTGTTGAATTGTCTGGCAAGTTCACTTCCTCAATGCCTGCATTCAGGGCTTCGTCATCCAAGGCCTGTGGTCGTCCTGTTCGAGCTTTATCACAGAGGGACAAATCTCCCGACCAGAATTTTTGAAACCAATGCCTTGCCGTAAGTTCATTGACAGCACTAACCCCAAACGCTTGACATATTCGGTGACTTGATGCAGCAGCTGATAAGCCCACTTTAAAGTCGTAAAGTAAACAACCCCGAACAAGCTCCTTCGATACGTCCATTTCGCTTCGCTACTGTACGAGTTCCGATTGATGAATATGAGCAGTGGACCTGCGTTTATAACAACTGATATTCCTACTCTCAACTGATGGTTTCTCTATCACGTCATACACGAATTTGCATACTTATTCTCACTTCTTTCAATGGAAACACGTAAACGGCAAGAATTTTTTTGTTTACTTTGTATTTTATATAAAATCGGTCAGATTTTGGCGGAAAATGGCGCGATTCATGAGGCGCCAATTTCGCTGCAGTGACACTAATGCGTAAGTACTGATAATAATTACTTATTCTTTAACACACATATCAGTGGATTATTTTAGACAATGAAATTCACTTCTTTCATATTATAATCACCGCAGCCAAAGTGCCACTTTTTTTCACAAAAATTTGACTGATTTTTTTTCTTTTTCGTATAAAACACGTAAGAATATATTGTTTTGATTTCGCAAATTTTGCTGAGGTGATGCCAATACTTAAGTACCCTTTTCCTCTATTGGAAAATTCCATTGAAACAAAAAAGTGGAAAAATCTAATTAAAGGAAATGAATTGGGATTGACAGATTGCCAATATTGTGTGATTTAAGTTAAATTTCATTTCACGTAGAATATTTATTTACATGTTTTTTTTTTTTTTTTTTTTGCATTATCAGTCTACGGATGTGCTTGGGCTACAATTCATCTGATTTTGATATCAAGGTAGTCAGCTCTAAAGTAAGTAAAGCTTGGAATTAAATCATTGCCTGAATATCGGTACACTTTAGCGTTACGTCTTGCCTACTTCCAACCTAATTTCGTGACAATTTGGTCAGGAAAAGCTTATTGTTCTTTCTTTATCGGCTAATTCAATGTTTCATCATAGTTGCAAAATAGTACAAAATTATAGCTGACTATCCGTTATCCACCCGCTTCACTGTGTATTTCACGATGTTGTATAAATATATACTTTTTGCATATTTATATAAATTTTTGATATCTAGCATTAAGAATTCGATTGTATTGAAAAATATATTTATAGCTGTAGCTCTCACCTCTTGATATAAAAAGGACAGAATTTAGAATTTCTAATATCTAAAATAGAAGTAGAAATTTTTTTCTCTCTTACTCTTAACCCAATAATCAAGGGAATTTCCACAAAAGCAACTTTAAATGGATCTCTACTCCGTAAAATAAATATATGTGCTAAGTTTCAAGTCTAAATCTAAAAGAGCCCAGACGGAATTTTTAACATCAATTTCTCCGGTAACCCCGTTAAGAGCATTCTTGACGGATTTCAATTCAACAAAAGAAACATGCAAACTAAATTTTATTATTATGGCCCAGAAGTGATAAAAGTATTTATTTTGATATGAGGATCAATTTGTTACTACCAAACGTGCATAATAAAATCATTAAAAAAAATTTGCGTAGAAAAATTTATCTAATTCATTTATATTGTTATGTATTTGTTAATTTTTGTTGTATTTATGGCTAATACATAAAAGATAGATATATGCTGTTGTGCGCTTTTTTGTATAAGTAATTATATACGTGTAACTCAAACGGTTTTTGCAGCACATGCCAGAATAGCTTGCTGACGCCAGAATTTTTTCCTACTTACTTGACATTTATCGTTATATTTTGGACATTTTACACAATATCTTTATATATTATAGCCTATGTGTTATTCTGATGTATAAGCTATATTATTGCAAAGTTTCATTAAAATCCGTTCAGTTGTTTTTGTATGAAAGAGTAACAAACATCCATACATACAAACTTTCGCGATTATAATATTAGGATAACAAAAAGAAAATGGAACTCAATGCAAACTAATTGGGATTATAAGATTGTAGATATCGTGATTTAAGTTAGATTTTTAGGTATTAATTTGTTAGTGTCACCACAACCAAATTGGCGCCACACGAATCACTCCTTGATATCAAAACAACAAAGATTTTTACATGTTTTATATGAAACAAAAAAGATTTGTAAGTTTTTGGTGGGAAATAGCCCGATTCGCATGGTGCCAATTTGAATACAGTGACGCTAATAGGTAAGAATACGAATGCTAATGCGAATTTTTATTTACGTCTAAGATTTTCTGAGCTGTTTATGGTAGTTTCATCAAAATCAGTCTATGGATGGGATTAAATGCTCAAAAAAGTAATTCTCTTTTGCACTTTAAAATTCAGAGTTAATGCAATTTTTGTCGTGTTGCATTATGATTTAACTTCCCTTACAATCTGTTCTTCATATATATTTTTAAAGATTTTATGCATGTACATCTCTATGACATTTTCTTTGGTTGAAAAAAAAAGGTTATTGCTTTTCTTCCTTCATCAGCAGATGCTGATCAATGTTGAATATCATGAAAAATATGCACAGTTTTTTAGACTCACATTCCAATGGTGAAATGAATAAAAAAAATGGACGATATCGAACAATTTGACACTAAAAAAACAAAACAATTCAAAGAAAAATATCAGATTACCATAAAATCGGGCGTATAATGCTCACCTATACTTTTGAATTGCATTTTTTAATGTTTGTTATGCTCGCCATATAACACATACCCTCTTTTGTACGAAGAGACCTGAAATGTACGTATTCAATGCTCTCATGTTTTGAAGTAATTTATTTGAGGTATTATTCCAAGGTATAGAAAAAAATAGTATACATCTATATAGAATTAGAACCCTTTAAGTTCATAAGGAGTGTCATTTCTTTTAAATAAACAGTATTTCGATATTTGTAGAAGTCTTAATTTTTTTCTGTACTCATCTTTTTCTGTTTTTAAAGCTCTTAAACCCGTCAATTTCAATTTAATTTTTTGCGCTGAAAGTGGTCGTTGTACGCCGGATTTTACGGTATGTGAGATTTTCTGTTATTTTTTTGTTGTTGTTCAAAACTGTTTGTGGCATCATTGCTTAACGTTCCTTCTGACAATCTGTTCTTCATGTAGTTTTTAGCTAATTGTACATATGATTGTACACCTTTTTTACATATAAATACATGGCTATAATATTTTCTGTCGTTGAAAATAAAGATTTTTGCTATTTTTCCTTCATTAGCAAATTCAAAGTTTTCGTCATTGTAGAAAAATATTGCTTGAAGTATAACAGAAAAAAATGACACTAAATTCACACTAATTGTAATCGACAAATTGGTAATATTGAGAACCATGTTTTTTTGTATGTCTCTGCTTATGGCCTTATGATCTCCATGACAGATAAGATCTCATCTTTGTTTTAAATGAAAAAAATCAGAAATTTTTTTTTAACAAAAAGCTATTTGCTGAATTAGGATACAACTATGATATATTTGCTGACCTTGAAACAATATTCTCATATTTCCTTCTGGATTCCTTTAAGTTCAATGTTGATTTTTTTGTCTCGACTTAACTTTGCTTCTGACAGTCTTGCAATATATGTGATCATAAAAGTGTTAGCCGAAAAAATATGCACCTTGAAAAGATTTTCTCATATCTCCTTTTGGATTTCTTTAAGTACGATTCAATTGACCAAAATCTGTCAAAAAATCAAATTTTATTTTTTTAGCCTAAATTTTTCTTTATATACTTTTCTATAACCTCACAAAATTTGAAAGCTCTAAACTTAAAAAATGCAGAATTATGATAGCTTTTACGTTCGTTTTATTCACATCCCTATGGCAAATCAAAACTTTAAAAAGGAAAAAAAAAAGATAAAATAACTATTTTATCTTAATTTAAAATGCTAAGGCTTTTTTTCTATTGCACCTAATGCTTTGAAAATTTTTTTACCTATTCCCAATAGTACATGTAACAAAAGTTGGTATGCATTTTTGAATCAAAGCAATATTTATTTTTTAAAAAATAATTAAACTCAGAATTTATACATTTTTTAAGGAATTTTCAATAAACATTCATAAAAAGAAGTATTGTGAGAATACCAATCACGTTAACACAAAACCCATACCAACTTTTATTATACATAGTTTGACGTAGTTGTAAATCAAATTTCATGCGAGTACATCAATTTTTGTAGGAGGAGTAGCATTTTAAAACCACTTCAAAAATTTCAAGTTTTTTCCTTAAAAAATAACATGGCTAGCTTTTTATGAAATTTTGAGCACACAATATGTTTAACATAGTATACATACATAGGAGGCAACCAAAAAAATATTAAAAATCCTTAAATTAAAAATTTTTGCGTAAATCGTACCATGTCCCCTTAAAATTCAGTGTTGATGTGATTTTACATTTGATGGTTTAATGTTGCTTCTGATAATCTTATCTTCATGTAGTTTTTTGATGATCGCGTATACATGTTTTATATATTATCATACTGTCCATATATGGCATATATATTTCAGTTATCACTATAGTTATTTATGATTGTATGTACTCATTTGTTTGTGCTCTTTGTAATAGAATTACAATTGCTAATAGAAATATTGCGAAAAAAAGTATTGTTTGAATAATTAATTTTTAGCAACATGTTTTATTGTTTGTATCATTCAGTACTGTTATTGATTTTAGGTTATTTCAACGGGGACCTATTTTAGATAGAGTTTTTATTTTAGTTCAATCTAACTTATATAATGTTTTTAGTATTGAATTACATCTAATACTTCATATTAGGTATATTACAGAGATGTTAGATAGTATTACACCGTTCCTCATGTAATACTAATTTAATTTTTTCCCTGTCGATGGCTTCCTAGTATTTCTTATTTATGATATTATTTTGTTAATCAGTTTATCATCATTAATTTTTTCTTTCGGGTTATCTATTTCTGGTTATTTCACCCATAGTTCAATACCAGAAACTTACTACTGCTATTACTTTTCTGATATGATTTTTATTTCTATTTACATTCATTCATTTCTGTTTACTTTATAGCATGCTAATTTTCTCTCTTGCATCGAAATATTTGTTTTTGTTAAATTATTATTTAATTTGAGGCTAAATTATACTTTGTTTAAAATATTCATAATTTGAACATTAATTAAAAAAAAATTTAATTTTTGGTTATACTACTTTACATAGGGGTTTTACCCTCCCTAAAAAATATTATAATTGCTATAATAGGGGAAGTTTGTGTTTTTGAAACTTAACCTGTGCGAAGAACGGGCATTTCAGCTGGTATATAATATGTATAAAATATATTATTATAATTATTTACAGAAAAACTATTTTATAATTAATATAATTAAAGTAATATATATATTATATATTGATTTAATTATTTTACAATCTTTTTAAATATTTAATAAGTCTTCATCAATAAACGAGATTTTTCTTTTACAGCCATTTTTTAAGATAACTATATGTCACAACTAATTAATTGCTCAATGAACATTTTTAATCAGTTTTTTTTATTTCAAAACCTAAGAAGGAAATTATTGTTATGTAACGATTGATTGAGTAAATGAAAATACCAAACCTCTTTTATTGTTTTAAGCTCTAAGAAAATAATTATTGTTAAAATAATGAATATATTAGTTTTGTATAACATACTTTTTTTCGTCAGATACATGTTTAAATGATTTACTAAACACAGTGGAATGAAAAACTGCAAAATTATAATAAAATACTAAAATATTTTTATCAGACAGTATTCTTTTGTTTTTGAATGTTTTTTAGTGAATGTAAACTAGGAATATAGGCTTTTCGCCATATATATATATATATATATATATATATATATATATAGTGTTTTTTTTACGCTTATATATGTTTAATCAAGCATTCAAACGATCAGAAAAAAAATCATTTCAATAGCTATCTGTAAGATTTTTTAATTCATCATTTATAAATAATGGGGAGGGGGGATAGTTCTACACTCAAAAAAGCCACTGTAACGCCGGGCTATAGAGAAATAAAAATAAACGTGTCTAACAATGGAAAGCTGTAGATGAAATTTCGAAAAAGGGAATTGTAATGATGTTAATATAGAAATCATGCACACACAACAGGAAGTGCTAACAGCTAGAGGAGAAGGGGAATTTCCATGACAATATATATATGCTTTACATACAAACATGTTCGTGCAACGCAAGGGGGTAAAAGAAGTGGAAAGAAACCTGTCTGACAGTGAAAAGAAGTGAAAAAATTTCGAAAAAGGGAATTTTAATGACATCATTATCATTATCACTCTATCGTACCGCACACACCCGCACAAAAGTGCTGGCGTCATGAAGGAAAGAGGATATTAAGTTACACACACTCGGTAAAAGCCCAGGCTTATCGGAGGGGAAAGAAACAAAAAAGTCAAAGTAGTTTCGAAAAAGAATAATGGAAGTGCTGATTTTGTGAAGGGAAGGCAAAATTTATAAAAGTAGAAAAAGCCCGTTCAACGCCGGGCCATGAAGCTGTTATTTCCCAAGAGGATTAGAAGGAAGTACGCGAATAAACCCGTTACAGTGTGAAATTTTCTCTATTCATTCGCTTTTTCTCACTTTCCAATTTTGGCAATTACGAATCAAATAAAAATGCATTTTATGCCTTCTATTTTCAATATTACTTAGCCGAATGTGGCTTCTTTTACTAAATTGATGATGCTGAACAACTTTGTAATTGACTTTTTTTTTTTAAGTATCTTGTATTGCTTTTGAGATAAGAGCGCTAACTCTAAATTTATATGCCAGATGGCACTATGAGTAGTTTTTTTTTTTTTGTAGCGCATGGCAACTTTACTATACTTAGACTTCAATTTATGTCTATGCCGGCTGGGTGTCGTAGTTGGTTTGGCGCTGGCCTTGTTCGCCGAAGGTTGCAGAATCGACCCCGGCTCAAGTCGGTGGATTTTCATGATGCAGAAAATCGACAGCGTTCATGTCGTATGATTATGCGGCACGTAAAAATTCCCTTGGCTTCGGTGCTCTCGGCAAAACTAAATTCCTAGAACAAGTTCGCATATCGTCAGAGCTCAGGTGCCTTCCTCTGTGGAAGAAACTGAGCGTCAAAATTAATTGCAGTAATTGGTATCTCCTATATGGTGCCGCACTAAAAAGTGATACCAGCTCCCGGGGAATGTACTAGGTCCCCAATGGTAAACATATTAATCCGCAGCTCCACTGAAAAAAAAATCTTTTATGACTACAGCTCTCGCTGTTCATAAATAATTGGGGTGACAACGGACTTTAGCAGGCACACTGCATAATTATAAAGTAAAAAGAGGAAGGAAGCAATAATTTTTATTAGACATAATTATTTTTTAATCTACATAGAGGTAAAAGCCTGAAGAGCCTTAAACATCTGTGTAAAGAGCCGCTAATTTTCTACCCCAAGTCAAGATTAAAATTTAATACAAAGCAATAACTGCGATAAAGGAAATTAATTGTGAAGAAAGCTAAAAATATATCGTTGCGTTTTGATACTGTTTTAATACAAATTTCAAAATTCTGGCACTTTTTATCCCGAAGGTTTAAGTTTTCTTTTTTTTCTCTTTGAATAGGTTGATTTATGTTAAAGTAAAACACACTTTATCATGATTCATTGGTAAAGTAATCTATGTGTGAAAATAATATAATTTCAATTCTACCTCATATCCTGCTTAGTCCTATTTTAATATAAGTAATCCTTTTTGAGACAAAAAAATAAATAAAGGGAGCAGTGTCACTTAAAAAAGTCCTAACTACCACCAACAAGATTATTTTATGTACAAACACTTAATGTTTCACATCTCCAGTAGGTCCGCAAGTACAACTGGGTTTAGCTTTAGTATTTTGAATCTGTGTAAGTATGAAAGAAACGGTCCTCAAGATTAGAAAACATGAGTATCGAATTTGGAACAATGTCTTAATTCTAAAGTCATTTTAGAGTTAAAAATCTCTCTCTTGTGTGTGTGTTTCTTTCTGTCAAAATATTTTTTTATGAATAATTTAATCTCTGTTTAATTTCTGATGGGTATTACCGTACAACTAAAGTGTTAAGTGAAGCGTTAATGTTTTATAAGAAATCTTAAAAATTTAATCAAGGTTAAAGAGAAAACTAACACATACCAAAACTTTATTTATTTTTTGTTGCTTTTTTGCAATTAACACCATCGTAATTTAGTATAACGCATTTCAAAGTCTAATTTCAAAGCTCAATATCCTTTAAGCTTTGCAAATAAATATTTTATAGTCTAAAAACTGAGTGATTGATTTAAATGCTTGAGAAAATAAACTGTTTAACCTTCACGAATATTTATGCCAGAGATCAAAATCAATCCTTCCCACTTATTAGGCTTAGTAGTATACATATTCCTGATTCAAATTGATTCGTATGTAGAAAATGTAACAATAAACGGGATCTATTAAGTAATGAGTGAGGTTAGTGAGAGTATTCCTTTCATTTCCACTTTAAAATGAAGATTAGTTATATTTAGACTTGTGTAGATGGTCTTCTATAAAAATGAACTTGGTATCAATTGAATTGAACTGAACTCAATGGCGCAACAGCCCATGAGGACCAAGACCTACTGTGCCTATCTCAGTTTACGTGACCTTAGGAACTAGAGTGCATGAGCAGATGTTTCGGTCAGGTAGTCAGTCTGACGCAAAACTCCCAGTGTTCAGTTCCCAAGAAAGCTTGGTACTCATTTATCGATCCACTGAAGAGATGAAAGGCTGCGTCGACCTTGCCCAGCCCAGGATTTGAACCCCGAACCTGTGGTGTGGAAGCGTGATGCACTAACCACTCAGCCACTGGGCAATAATATTACCAATTACTTAACAATAAAAAATAGTATTCTGCAGCGAAGCAATAGGACTCATCCACTGGGCTTCAGTATCAATTGCCCATCCGAAAAGCCTTACACGGGGCTCTTATACCTAGAACTCAGAGCTGTTAAGGTGCCTCTTTAAAATACGTGAAAATCTCGCCCAACATCTCTCCGGCGGAGACCTTAACACCATCCCCTTCATAGTGATCCATAATGTTAGAGGGATGGTACTGGTTCTCTTCTTATGTGGACACATGGAGAATTAGTGTTCATATTCGACTCATCAGCGAAGAGAATACAGATCCATGTCCAGAGATGATGTCTGCACAATGCTAGACGAGCTCTCCTGTTGTGACGGACTCACGCGTCTTTTCTTTAAACTAGCCTCTGGGTTCTTTGACGGCCAAGATTAATGGCAACTCTTTTCCAACCAAAATCCAAGAAGCGAAATGCGAATAAGAAATG
>BMAV01021684.1:303616-319512 GCA_019973955.1 Trichonephila inaurata madagascariensis
TCAACATTCTTCGATACACAATATCAAGAGTGTGCCGAGAATATATAATTTCAGGCATTACATCCCATCAAGGATAACGCAGTGGCCGACAGGGTCTGCGCAGAGTAGTCACTGTTACCAGACAAGCAGCATAGCTTTAAATAATAGTGACAGTCAACCTGGAACGTACGACAAACGTGTCCAGAAAACGTGCAGAAAATTTTAGTGTTGATGGGATACTGCAGTAGAGAAGACGGACTCGAGACTTTACTAACAAAATGGTTGCAGCAATTCTGCTGAATTGGTGAATATAATGGTTTGACGGTATCGTGAATGAGACTGGAAAGACGTTGTTAGCCACACGAATCTCTATCCTCGTTGGTAAGAGCTGATAGTAAGATACGAGTGACAGTAGGAGGTCATGGACCCAAGTTGTCAGTAAAGCCTTGTGCGAGCTGGTGGTTGGTTCCTATTTGAATAGGCTGTTTTACATGGCATGGACTGTTTCCTTTGATCAAAACAAACCAATTATTGGCTGGAAATGGTCATGTTCAGCTGTTTGGAGACCATTTGCATCCACTTGTAAATTTCATGTAACCAAACAACGATGGAATTTTTCAGGATGATAATGTGGCCCGTCACCGTGCAAAAGAAATTTATGATTGATTTGAGGAACACTCAGGACAATTCCAGCGATTTAGCCTCCTGCATCATCAGACATGAATCCTATCTAGCACAAATAGAATATGATCGGAAAGTCAGTTCATGTATAATTCTGTGAGGGCAATACTTTCGCAATTATTGACGGCTGTAGAGACAGCATAGTTGAGTATTTTTTCCGAGAACTTACGAAAAAATTCAGTCAATGCCGAATCGAATTGCTGCACTTCAGTGAGCAAAAGGAAGTCTCATAAGATATCAGGAGGTATCCCATGACTTTTGGCACTTTAGTGTTATCGAAAAGGCTCTACGAGTCCTGAAATTCAATAATAAATTAGCTTCATAGGTGTTAATAATACACTAATCGATAGATTTGTAATTATTATTTGATGAAAATTCTATTATAAAGTAATGAAGAGCTAATAATGTTTTTGTTTTTGAAGCAAAAATTAATTCAACAGGAAATTAATGAGTACAAAGACAATGCAATGCGGCATTTATCAAAAAGCAATTCATTTAATTAAAACTTTTACAAAATTTATAAGAAATGTAACATTTATAACTTTATTTCGAAAAAGAAGCCTCTAAACCTTGTCCGTTTAATACATCAGTTTTAGAGAAAAAGGTTTAAGTTATAAAATATTGATACAAAGCTTTATGGAATAATAGACGCGTGTTATTTGCATAAGCTGTGCAGGTTCAGAATTTCTATAGAATATCCCAATTTACACAGCCCAAATAAGAAATAGAGTTATTTTATTCACTCTTGATAAATATGAAAGCTCTCACACAGCTTAAGAGGTAAAATAGAAGCATGGTAAAACTTTAGGTAAATAGAATAATGATGCAACTTACATATAAGAAGCATAAAAAAAATATTATTATGCCAGAAAATGATAATACAATGCATTTTGGGGACCATGAGAATAGCAACTAAGGCTTAAATTGCCATATTCAAACCAAGATCAGCTTAACAATTACAACGGTTTGGGGGATATTTTTATACAGGAAGTAGTTTATTTCAAAATATCAGTTTCCCCCTCAATTTCTTCCAAGCTAGAAAATGCAGCTCCTTTTACATTTACAAGAACTATTTCCGGAATCAGTATAGACTCTTTGAAAAAAATAAAATTCATAACGAAGGACAAAATAATACTTACTAAATAAAGCGCCTAAAAATAAGAGCAAACATAACAACTTAACAAAAAAAAAACAAAAAAACCATGGATTATTGGGTACATTTTTATACATTCCATAATTATTCAAAAGAAATGAAGAAAAATCAACTTTCAAGCATTTTAAGTACGAATATTCTCTTTTATAGAATCAAGCATGAGACTCGTCAATCTGTTGATTTTCATATATAAAAAGATCTCTCTAAGAGAGAATTCTCTGTCTCATTCTACCTCTTTCTTTCCTTCTCTTTCTACTTTTCTCTTTCTTTCTCTCTCTCTCTTTCTAAGTGATGTTTTTTCTTCTTCACATTTTTCTGTTGGATTAGAATGAAAGAAGTAAGTTCTCTAGTGTGTTAATATGATAACAGCTAAAAAAATTGATACTTTCAATTACCTAAGTTGATATTTTGTTTTGGAAAGTAGGCAGCAATAGTTTGGTTAAGTACTTCGTAACAGCAAGAAAAAAATCATAAAAATTTCAAAAAAGGTTTCAATTTGCAAAATAGTCTTTGTTGTTGCAATTACTGCTTAAAAACAAAGAAAAGGTTTATTTTACGATACATATTTCTTTTCTTTTTCTTGTACGATATGCATACGCTGTATTGTAAACCATTTTTTTCTTATTTTAATCATTATTTTCAAAAACAACACGGTACATATTTATTTTATCAGTTGCATTTCGAATTTCTTTTATAATTTAATTAAAAGACTATATGCATCATGGTATGTTTCGAGAAAGTTAAAAGTAATTATGTAGCTGAAATTTCCCTATTTTACGAAGTGTTTTTGAATGAGAACGCTTTGATTCATTGTGATTGGTTTATTTTCATAACATATTCAAACAAAAATCAAAAACTATTACTTTTTTTTCAAATTTTTGCTTAAAATTCTAATAAAAAAGGAAAATCCCAAAAATTTAGATGAGGGTAAAGTGAATGTTCTCGCCCTGTCTCCTGATGTTGTTGATTTAAATTACGACAAAAATTGCAACATATACGTGATATTTTTGTACTAATTGAATTACAACTAACCTTAGTAGGAAATTAAGAAGAAAATATCGTTTATCAGCCTTCTAAAAAGCGGGGGAAAGCAGTAGTTGAATTTTCTTCAGTTAACGCAACAAATATACTTTCTGACGTTAAGAATGACAAGGGGGATAGTTTACTAACAACAAAAAATTAAATAGATGTGACACATCTAGTATTGAGATATTTGAGCTTTTCTCATACATTTTGAGGTTAGTAATTGTTAATGTACAGAAATGGGAGGTCTACTGAATTCAAGAATAAATATTTTTATACACACTGTACGTATAGAAAAAATAAAATTTGTATTCGCTTTCTAATTTTTCTGGGTCCATTGATTGACTTGATAACAGATTACTTGTCTGAAGATTTGTACTTTAAGTATGTGTTGTTATGTGTTTATTATATCTCGCATCTTATCACTGCAATAATTCTTAAAAGAAAATTATATAAATAATATAAAAGGAAAAATATTTTGAATTTTTAACTACAACTGCAACATAAAAAAAAAATTACAGTGATAGTGCTACAAAATTTTTTCTCAATTTAAGAAATATTTTACGATTGCTCAAATCTCACACAATTATTTACAAAAAATGCAATAGTTTGACAACTTTCATAAATTTTAAAAACGAATTTTGTATCATATTTTAAGGATTCGCAGAGATAATCAAACAACTTCAAAGTTTCTTTCAAAGAAACAGTATCTATAGCTCAGTATTACTGTGTGTCGAATCCTAAGTTCGAATCCTGATGCCACTAAAGATCCAACATGTAAAGGGACTGATGCACCCTTGTCCGTCGTGCTTGTTGTTACACTTAATCAATAGTATTTGGTATCGATACCTTTTCTTGTTCTATTCAATTCGCTTGCGAAATGGATTCGCCTTCGTCTAATAAAATTATGAGGCAGATCCTTGAGTGTGTCCTATATAAGGGCGTCATATAGAGAGATTTGTTACCAAATACACACACATTTCCTATATACGAGAATAGACTCCGATGGAGATTAGAAAAGAGTTTTCAGAACACAAGGAAGGCTAACAACAAAAAAGTGAGTTTTTCATTTGTTATTTAAAAATTCAGTGACTCAAAAAGTAATCATTTTTTGTACTAAGTCTGAACTCCAGCAGTTTTCCTTTACAAGATTACCCAATTCTTCGATACTTTCTATAACAATTATTGAAGTCTTAAGAAATTTTACAACTGAAATAAAGAGAAGCCAGTCATCGAAAAAGGGTTGATGAGTTTGAAATCCAAGCAAACAAGTGTGTAATATATGTATATTGCTCTTGTAAAAAGACACCAAATCTTTGAGAGTGTCCAATTTACATTAACTGTTTGTGTGAGAAGTCTAACAAGATGCTCGTTACTGAGCGAAAATTTATTTACCATCATTGGAAACATATATTAGGAAAAAATTAATACGTTAGATACAAAGGAGACAACAAAGTTTATACTAAGACTCAAGAAAAACATGTGCACCTTAAAAAGGGACGTTTTTAAGCCCATTCTAGCCCTTTAAGAACGATTATGATTCTTTAGAAGAAATACAACTAGTGTTCAGTCCACATGAGTACTGATGATGAATACAAGCCACATGAGTACTGAGAGAATACCTGCCAACCTGCATACGAGGATTTTTCCAAAGGCCGCAGCATTAAATAGCAATTTCTAAGGAGTATCTGACTGTGAAGCTTACAGTTATAGCATTGCATGTGCTTCTAGACATTGGCTTGGTAAACACAAAATACAAAATAAATTCTTCCAAAATTGTTAATAGATATAAAATTAGAAGGGAAAAAAGTGCAACAACAGAAAGAATCTACAAAATAACTATGAAGAAATTAATATTTTAAGTAGCAGCCATCAGTGGAAATACAAACTATGATATTCCTCGGCAATTAGAGAAAGATATTTTGGAAGCATTCTTGGGGTCAGTCAATCCACGCTGTTATCATACTTTACCAAAGTTCATCTGATGTAGGAACGAGTGGTCATTTGATAGAGTTCCTGTATTTGTCATTTGACAGTCATAAGCTGCGTGTATTCTAGGAGTAGGACAAATCCAAACAACATGTGTCTCAAAGTAGTAGTGTTTCATGTTGGACAATCAAGAATTGATGCATATTAAGTGCATGTGCGCTCTGGCATTCTGTTTAATCTTGACAACAGCGAAGTCTTGAAATAAGAGATGGCAATAGGCTGTAAAATTTCAGAGACAAAGCGCTGGCTATTGAATGTACTAATAACGGGTATTGAATGTACTAATAACGGGAGCATAATCCAATGACACCCGAAACCCTAACACCAGATAAAGGAACAATATGGCGGTGCATAATGCAAAATTCGTGCAATCTCTAGCCGCAATGCAGTTAGACTCGGATACAACCATTGTGGTGTGGTAGGCAGAATAGAGTTATTTGTCTGAAAAAGGAATGTTATGCCATTCGTTTGTCAATGTCCGCATTCAACGCATCATTGCAGCCGTATACGCATAAGGTGTACATTCAAAGGTAATGTCAGTAATGAACGCTTTTCAGAAATTACTCTCTGTTTTGAAGACAGAGACGAATGTTATAGCCATTACAGAATGTTGTACGTTAGACCCTTATTTGTGCTCTAGAATTCTCGATATTGATGTTACCATTACCATGCACATAATAGTTCTATACTCACGTTCGATGAAGGAAAGAGGCGCGGGTGTTGTCATTCTCTTCTATCTACTCGTCTCTCCTGAACCCACCGGATTCATGTTTTTATCATTAAGAGAGCATTTCGGCCAATACTTTACTCATTTTGTCGAAAGGATAATCCGCAATTTTTATAAACCACAATTCCTCCCAACGTCAAACTCAGAAACGTACTCTACTGACTTCCATATCCTTTGAAGAGTCATATTGAAGTTTCGAAGGGAAAAGATGCGGAAAAACTCAATTTCAATGTTTGAAAACAGTTTTCAATGCCCCCTTTATATAGTTCTCGTAAATGGTGTTACTAGGTGGTGCGCGCGCGCATATATATATATATATATATATATATATATATATATATAGTATCTTTTATTGAAAACAAACAAAATATACACTGGTTATCATAAATTAAGGAAAAATCACAAAAAATAGAGATAACTCGTCCAAAAATAAGCCAGTCTCAACGAAATTTGAATACATTGGTAAGTATAAGGAGCTGAATGATATTACATTATACAAAATAATGGCGATGTAGTCGGAATATGTCATTTGTGAGGAGCATAAAAATGGATGTCTCAGAGCAAGGCAGCAATTATCGCGTCGTGTCTGAGATTAGAAATTTGGTATAGCGAATTTGTAACACTTGTAACACAGGCATCATTTGACCAAGGCCTTATTTGAACGAAGACATGCAATGACGAGGTGTTGAGAGACAGAACAAAGTCAGATAGAAAGGGCTAGATGGCTCAATGCGAATCCGTCTGTAATAGACTTTGGCAGCAATTTTTAGCCACTGATTCGGCATCCAGGAGGTTCAGCCAAGGACGGTCACGTGCTACTACCAGTGCCGATGACTGATATTTGTCATTATGAGCTCGAAGGAATAGAAGCGCAACTCCGGCTGAACTCAGATCCTCCCTCACTGCAAGCTCCAGAAGATCGGTATAAAAGTCAACCGTGTATCGAAGACTTTACAATTTTGGTTTTTATGCAAGGCGACCAGCCATTTGCGTCCTGATCACGTCACGCCATGTGGCCACGGTAGCCCTAGGGGTATCGGTATCGGATCTTGGCTTGCCTTGTCACGAGTTCGAGCCCAGTACCACTGTGACGTCTCTCGCGTCCTTCTGCTAACATAACTCCTATGTTCTTTGACGGCCACGATTAATGGCAAAACCTTTCCAACCCAATACCAAGAAGAGAAACGGATCAAATATGTAAATGAGATATACTTTAAAAGGATAGAAGCTTTGATGATAAGATATAGCGCGGCAAGTTTAGAGATAGCTTAGCGTGGAATCTTTCAGATCAAGAGTTAGCAGTCCGATAGCTTTGGAAGGAATAGAAGCCCAATATAAAGAAGTTGGAATCGTCGTATATAAAGTGAATTTATAGATATCTCTCTATAGGTGAAGGAAGGAGATCTGCAAAAGGTAATATTTGATATAGGTAGTTAGATGAATCGGTTTATTTATTATAATTAAGATAAAGGATCTAGTTGCGTGATCTGACTTAAATACAAGGTTTAATTGGGTGTTAACTCTCACTTTAAATAAAGTTGTCAAATTAGAATTAAGTAATATAAGTTATTCTTAATAAAAGTTGTATTAAGAACTACTATGTCTCATCATTTTGATAATCCCACACCTCTAGCTTACGCGGAACCGGAACGACATAGTCATCACCGGATGGCTATGTCGCACCACTAAAGACCCGCCGTGTAGGGCAGCGATGAACGTTAAATCTGTCGAGAGCTGAAACGTCCTCCATTTGGTTTGGTGTGGTAGTTAGGAGAGGGGGTGCCAGCTCAGGTGTCGTCCACGTCACTTGACCATGGTTCAAAATTACGTGGTCCGTCGCCAAAAGCCCTCGTGTAGCTGAACAGTGCGACTTTAATATTCAATCAATCACGTCACGCCATAGATGGGAACGTTTGCAGTGAGCGTGTCCGTATGCTCACTGGACGCGTGATCAAAAGAGACCTGCTCTCTTTACGGATGAGTCCAAGTTTAGCCTAGAAGTGATGGTAGGTGTATTTTCATTTGGAGAGAACCTGGAACTCGTTCCCATCCATGCCACATCCGTGAATGACATGCATATGGATCAGGCAGTGCTTGTGTTTGGGGTGGTATCTCTTTGAGCCGACGCACAGAACTCCATGTCTTTCCCCGTGCAAATTTGAATGCTCACATCTATAGAGATGACATCCTGGATGCTTATGTGCGTCCTTATGCCGGGGCTACAAGATGATAATGCGAGATAACAAAGGCCTCCCATCAGGAGGAAACAGTTGAGCAGGAAACGATTCAGCGCAGGCAGTTACTAACCTTAACCCTTTAAGCATATTTGGGACGCTGTAGGACGACATGTAGCTGCTCTCAATCTCTCTCCTTGGACCTTAGCGATGCTTTCAACAACTGCCTTAGAACAGCAATGGCTAGCGCTTCCTACAGAACTAATAGACTGCATAATTGAGAGCCTTACACTTCGCGTCATGTGCAATATTGCTTCTTGTAGTGGTAGTGGAGAGATCATACTCATAAAGGTTCTTCTCCTATACCAAACTGACACATTCGATCTGTTTATTGTATACATATGTTAATTTCTATAACATCATAATTCTCTGGTGATTTCTTTTTATGCTATTTTGTACCTTCTTGTGTGTTGTACAATCTCTGACAATAAAGATCGGTAAATGAAATCAGAACGGCCGATCTGACAACACTGGCGAAACAAAACGCAGCACGTGAGTAGTGGCAGGTGTTAATCATCTGCCCCTAACGTTGTTCAGTTAAGCATCGTTTGCATTCCATGTAAAACTTGTTTTATAAAGTGCTTGTTTAAAGTGTTGGTTCTTAACTGAGAACAGGAAAATGAACGAACAAAAGATCAATTTAAAGGTTTTTTTTAAACTTGGCAATGCACCGAAAGAAACTTATGTGTGTTTCTGGTACGTGTTTATGAAGGTCAAGCATTGTCCATGAAGTGTGTGTACGAATGGTTCACCTGTTTTTGAGAAGGCCGGGAAAGTGTTTCTGTTAACCTCCGTAGCGAAAGACCGGACACCTCCGTAAGTGATGAAAACATTGAGAAAGTGAGTAAATTAATCACGAAAGATCGTAGATTAACTGTACGCATGATAGCTGGACGATGAATGCTGCAAGGTACATTAAAATTATGAACCGTTTCATGAAACGTCTAAGCAGAGTACGACCCCAGTACGCACTACAAGGTTCAAAGTTTTTTGTTCACGACAATGCTCGCCCTCACACAGCCAATATCTTCAAACAGTTCCTGGCAAAAAAAAGGATGGTGCAAATTGAACATCCGCCATTCTCGCCAGGTATCAATCCTTCAGACTTCTTCCTATTCCCACGACTCAAAGCTCTTTGAAAGGAAAGAGGTTTAATGATATTTCTGACATTCAACGAAATGTGACGAGGCTTTTGAACTCCATCTCAAAAGAAGACTTCTTACAAGGTTTCTAGGGCATGTATAGCAGATCTCAGCGGTGAATAGTTATAGGAGGTGACTATTTCGAAAGGCAGTAAGGTAACTTTCGTTAATATTTCATTTACGTTAATGTTAAGGGACTATTCACTAAATTTTATTGACAGAGGTTGTATAATGTGTATACTTTTAGTTAAATATTCTATCTTTTTGAGTTATCGTCCTTTTTATGATTTTTCCTTAATTTATGATAACCAAAATATATTGTATATATATATAATATAAAACTTCTAGTGGTGTATGATTTGTCGTGGCGAGTGGACGTTATTACTGTAGTATACGAAAGGATAAGGCGCGCGCGCGCGTGGACATTGGAAGTGATTACTGTAGTAAGTGGCTACATGTACTGTAAGTACGTGTAGTTAGTAGATGATATTCTGTAGTATTGACGAGGCAGTCTTGAAAGTTAATCCAGTTTATTACACATCTTGAAACACTTAGGCCTATTAATTACAGAAAGCATGGACGACACAACAAAGAACAAACACACAACGCGCAGTAGCAGCAGATTACATCACGAAAAGCCAAAGACATAAGAGAGAGATATTTCCAATGATCTCGGTATTTATACTCAGCGGGACATCATATGACTTTGGGGGTGGATGAAAGTAGTTTCAGAAGTCCCCGGTAGCTAGGTAGCTAATTAAAATAATTACACGGTTGTCCTGAAACACACACATATAAATATACTTTAGTATTAAATATATATATATATATATATATATATATATATATAATACGTGGAAACATTACTAAAGTTTTTATATATATTCGATTTAAAAATGTTATTAATTATTAATTTATAAATGATCTTACTGGTTTAATTATGTTATTTCTTAAATTAATTGAAATATTTGATGAAAGAAATTGTACACATATCCTCTGCTTCTTTTTCTTTATAAATGAGATGGTAAAAAAATATTATAAATGAGTATGTATATACATTGTTTATAAAACATTGGTTCCTTTATCGATATACAATTTTTTGAATTTTTTCAAATAGTTCATACTTGAGATTATATTTATATATTAACGATTGTAATAATCTTGAATAAAATATATTTAATAATATTTTAAATAAAAATTTGCATATTTCTTGAAAAATTTTAATATTAGAAGCACATTTCTTGCATGATAAATTATAATTGCTATTCTTCAAATTATTTCTTAAAAATTTCTATATTCATGAATATAATACTTAAGGTATCCGAATACGTTCGAAACCGTGATTTTGCAAAAGAGTATAAATGGATAATATTTATGATATTTAGTATCACCTAGATTTTAGAATACGTGTATAAAATTGTTTTAAGAATATTATTATTAGAAAAACTTATTTAAGTACAATATTTTGACAAAAAATGAACATACAATGACCAATTTTCAAAACATTCTCCTTTTATGAAAAATGCTTCTATTTTTATAATATTTTGCCTGTATATAGCTCAGATCTCTATACAGAGGCTCAACTAGAATTTTTGAAATATATAGCTTAGAAGTGGGTTTATCCATGTTTTACGACAACAGAGGGGAGAAATTTTAAGAAAAAAAAACGCCGATAATTATTTCAATGGGTTGTAACTCTGAAAATATGATTTTTTCAAAAATTATAGTTGAGCCTCTGTACAGAGGTCTGAGCTATATACAGGCAAAATATTATTATAATAGAAGCATTTTTCACAAAAGGAGAACATTTTGAAAAAAGGTTATTCTAAGTTAATTTTTTGCCGAAATATTGTATTTAAATAATTGTTTTTTGTCAAAACGTCCTTAAAACAATTTTATACATGTATTTTATTCTAAGTGACACTAAATATCATGAAAATCATCCATTTAAGCGCTTCTTTAAAATCACGGTTCCGAACGTAGTCGGATACCTTAACAATTTCATTACCAAATTGAAACATTTTTTTGAGGCCGCTTAAGAAAATGAACATAATGTTATTCTAGATTATCCGTGACCTTTACCTAAGAAAATGTGTGTGTGTGCATATATATTTTCTTTCTTTGTAGCATTTTTTTCTAAGTGCGTACATTACTTCAAAAGTATTAAAAAGGAAACTGCATTTAATGGTAAAATATCTCTAAGGAATGTGATGAAAATGAGAGAATTTTTGCAGATTTTATATGAATTTACGAAGTGGTATTAGTAGGAGAAAGATAACATGTTTTATAGATAGGAATCAATTTTAGTACATTTTATGACAGATTTTTTGCCCATTTTTCATAAAAATTAAAAATTATTAAGGCAAAAGAATTCCACAAGCGCCAGAGAACAATATACAATTCATCCATCGAAATATTAAACCTTGGTCCTCAAATAAAAGTAAAAACTTCCCTATCGTTCAACTGACTAAATAACTTCATTTTATTTGAAATCCAATCTCATTTTTTAAATAAAGTAAGATACTAAGATACAGAGAGAGAGAGAGAGAGATCCTACAATTATTTTACATCTAATTCAAAAATAGGTTAAAAGTTAAATTTAGTTTATAATCTATATTATTAATAAAAATCATTTATTTCAAATTTTTTTTAAAAAAATTAAAATAGTTTATTTTTTTATTTAAAATTTTGAAATAAATATCTTTTTTACATGTTCTATTTTTTTAAGTCTAAGCGTGAAGTAACTGGTTAAAATCTATATTGTTTCGCTTAATACTCTTTAAAATTTATTAAAATATTTAAATTTAATAATTTTTAGACATTTTATTAATAATTAAAGTACCTCAACTCTTAAAATCTGAACTTAACAAGTAATTAATTCATGTGTTATCTCCAAAATTTATCGTTTACTTATTTGCTGAACAGTAAGTTAAGAAAAATGTAATTTGATTAAATACATTAAAAATTTTAAACATTATAAAATTTTAAGAACTATAAACACTCTTTCACGGAAACGTATATCAGTCTACATTAACAATTCCATGACATTTTAACTCGTTTAATCTAAAACAATTTTTTTAATATATTTCCATTAATACAAGCAAAGAGTTGCATTAGAAACAATTCTTCAACAAGAAATAAAATAGTTTTTCCAGACTCATTCTAGGAAAAGGAGATTAAAACGAAAGAAATAATCTATGTGGGTGAGAGAGAGAGAAGAGAAAAAGATTTCTCTCTCTCTCCATAACAAATCCCCATCAAAAATGAAATTTCATACTACATTGCTCAAACGTCATCAAGCCGTCAACCCCCACCAACACACTAGGGCCTTATCCATTAAAAAAAGTCTAAGCCAAGGCGGGCCAGAGCAACAGCAAGTGGTCTGGATTGCGCTCAACAGGCGGGCGGGCAATGCGCAAGGAGGGACGGGCTATAAAGTCCCCCCTCTAGCCACTTCTCTTGAGTTTCAGATCTCGACTATTTCTGATTGCACTTTCCGTTTGAGACGGAGCATTAATCAACTTTCCCGTTTTGGAACCCATAGTACAAGGAAAAGATGAACTTCTCCAAGAGCAGTTTAATTCTTGTTTTGTGTATCCTAGTACTTACGATCCTGCCACCAGTTGCATCTGCTTCTGAAAAAGATATAGTAAGTGAAAAGATTTTCTCTCCTCTTTAGTTGTGAAATAGTATTTTTTTTATGGGGGGGGAGGGGGTTTTGGTTGCTAAAAATACGTACCGAGGTTCCATGTTAATTCTTATTCCGTGCTTTTTATTTAATTTATTTGAAATTATTATTAATATTTTTATGGATCGCTTTATTTATATTGTTGATAATAATTTGCTTTTAATTGACGTAGAAGACAACTGTGCAGTTATTTGAAACTTTATATACTTTTTCATGTAGGGCAAATAACAATCAATATTTGAATTCTTTAATGCTAAAAACTAGAATTTCTCAGTTTATTGACTGATTTCTCGAGAAAAACAGTTTATTTTGATACTTCATGTTTCTTCCGGAAAGATCCCCTGAGATCTGTGAGTGGAGTTTTTAAACTCAAATTTGAATTTTTTGTAGCTTTCTTTTCATGTTTCATTGCGATTTGAACTATTCTTGAAAGTTGTTTCCTGTATTTTTGTGAAACTCACACATTTAGGTAATTTCTTCAATAGAGATATTTTTTTAATATTAGATATTATACATCTTTTAAAAGCACATTTGACTATTTTATTTTTATTAACCTGAAATGTGGCTAAGCAAATTTTTATTGAAGCTGTTTTTAAAATTGAAATTTAGATTAACTTCTGTAATAGACATGACTGTATAACTATTTGAAATTTTATTTTTTGCGAATCTTGTGCATGCTTAATTCTTTGTAAAAACGCAATACTAAATATACAAAGTACTGTATTAAATATACAGAGCAATTATTTGTCTCAAAAATATCAGCACAAAACTTCAAATTTATTAAAAACTAAATACCGCGTTTCTATCAAAATCTTCGAAATCTACTCCTTTATTTTCAGTTTGAATTAATTGCATAATTTAAAGAAACGTTAATTTTATCTGACTTATATGTAGAATTTTAAAGTTCTCTTTATTTTTAATAAGTTATTTTAAACAATCATTATTTCATTATAAATAAGCAACATCTTAAATTTTCTATAAATTTAATTTAGTTAGAAAAAAAACAATTATAAAAATTATTGAAATAATTACATACTAATTTAGTCTAATATTTTTCACGCCTCTGTAAAACGAAAATTATGTCTCATTTGTGTTTCATTATATAAGGGATTATTACTATAAACTTTCACCCCTGTTTAAAACAAAGATGGTCTTGTACTTTATCCTTAATTAAAATGCAATTGAAAAGATCACGCAAGATTTCTTGAGAAAAACTTTAAAAAACGTTTCCCATACATATAGTATCTTCTCTTTCTCAATTTCTTGAAGGAACTGTGTTTGCTTATACTTATGTTTAGGCAGGACTTTATGTTTGAGGCATCGGTGCCCAAAATTCAGGCTACAAGCATAAAAAATGAGATATTTTGACAAAAATTCAGTTTAATGCATGAACACTAATGCCTCATGTCGTAGAGCAGTAAATGATAAAAAAAAATTGTATAGGAGTTTAATGGAGGTTGATATGCAAATGAGAGCAACATTGGTCGAAATAGGATACGTCATAATTCTGTATTGCTCATATAAAGAATGCAGCCACCTTGTACAGCTGTACCAGCATCACAACGTGCTTTAATACTGTTAATAAGGCTATTAATCAACGGTTGTGGCAGTAATTCTCCTTTTTCCAAAAGAGACTATTTTAACACCTGAAGTGCCCTTGGAGGGAGTGGTCGATATTCAATGGCTTTTCCTAAAGTATCCTACAAGAACTCTATAGGATTGATGTTTGGAGAGTTCACTGGCTACACCATAAGGCGAATACCCAGTTCTAGATAATCGTCGACAAGTGCAGCTCTGTAGGGTCCCAAAGTTCCTCTAAAAAATCGTACACAGGAATTGAAAATCTCATTCTTATAGCGTTAGGCTGTCTCTGTACCAGCATAAAAGATATGGAGTGATGTATGCGCATCCAGCATTATCCCCCCCCCCTCATCTGATATTTTCGGAATGATGGCGTTTAACAGGGTCTCTCCAGATGAAGACTCATCGAGAATCGCTTTGTGTGTTGAATCACGATTCGCCACTGAAGAGAATAGAGCATCAATCTTGTTCTATCCAAGAGTGATGCTCAAGGCTCCAACATAGACGAGTTGTCTTGCGAAACTGCGTAAGAGGAACACGCATCATTGGTTTCGGACGTAAAAGATACTTCTCAGCTTGTCGTTTATATGATTTATCTCGATACTATTGTTTCTGAAGCAGCAGCGAGGTCTTGAGACAGCTACCTAGCAGTCATACCTCTGCATCGTGCATTTAAAGCCACATAGCGATTCTCCGCAAGTGTTGTGACTTTTGGGCCACACCTAGTAACGTCCTACTAGAGCAGGGATGGCAAACCAGTGGCACGAGTGCCACCAATGGCACGAGACACAATATTTTGGGCACACCAGTGACCAAAATAGTTTGCATTTTATTTCAAAATAACAAAGTTTACTATGAAGTATTACGAACAAACACGAGTGATCGATCGCGAGCGATGGGAACACACTCGTTTGTTATTGTCTTGCCGTAGTTACAACGTGGACTACAGTTGCTTATGATGCAAAATTTATCTACGCATAGCATAATCAATTTCATTGACACAACTAAATTTTGAAGTTCATTTGCGTTATATTTACGAATTTTAACTGTTATTTAATATGGCTAGTTCAGTAAAAGATCAAAAATGCAAGATAGTAAGTGTAATAGAGAATTTCAAACTTGCGAATCCAGAAATATGGCATGATTAGTAAAGACAACAAAGCGGTGTGTGTTTTATGTTCTGGAACAGAACATCGTCTGTAAAATGGCATTTTGAAACAAAGCACAAATCCTCTTGTCAAAAATGTGGGCCACAGCAAAAATAATTATTTGCTTCGAAACGATTTGATAGATGACTCCAATTCAGGATGCATTCTACTAAAAGTAACATCTTACAATCCTAAAAAGTTATTTGTCATCCAATCTGCAACACTAGAAGTCACACTAATGTTACTTTAATTCGAGTTACACGTATAACTAAAACATTTACTATACAGTGCAAAAGGTATTTTTTCGTAGTAAATAAAGAGTTTTGAGAGTTGTTAGAGTTTAGCTTTATTATTTTCTCAATAATCACAAGTCAAAATTATTTGATGCCACGTCTATACCTCATTAAACACTTCTTCAGAAAAAAAAAAAAAAAAAAAAGGCTCATTGATCCATAAAGGTTCGCCACCTCTGTACTAGAGGTTAAAACTGTTACTATAACCTGGAGACCATCATGCGGAGCTCTTGTAGCCAACGAGTGACTTCCACCTGT
>BMAV01021684.1:323725-340168 GCA_019973955.1 Trichonephila inaurata madagascariensis
ACTGTCTGTGTGGTTTGGAATTGTTTCCATAAACGTGAAATTACAGAATGATGAACGCCGAAGAAAACAGCAACATCTGTGATCGACTGTCCTGCTTCAATGTGCCCCACAGCACGCCAGCGCTCAGAATCTTCCATTCGTTTTCTGGAAGTCATAGAAACACGCGTATGTCAGGAAAACAAATTGTACGAAAGTTTTAAACACCTTCTATCAGCACTTACAATCAACTTCTGTAACCCTTCATAAAGGTGGCTTCTTATAAGACTGCCCTTTTTGCATATTTCTTGACATAAAAACACGATTGGCTGTGTTACCTAACATATTTGCATACTTCCATCTACCTCTGTAGGGAATTGTATCCTCTTCAATTCTGATTGGCTTTCGGAAATTTGCATTTTCCTCTCCGTTCTTAACTTTTGGAAGTGAGTGTATTTATTAAAGTATGAAATAAAAATAATACAACTGAAAAATAAAAAACTAATAATTTTGCTTCAAAACATTTATTTATTTATTTTATCTTAATCTTAAGAGTAAATGGTCTTTTACAATGTTGAAACATAGAATATGAAAGATTACTTCATGAATTTCTGTATGATTCTCTGGATTGAAATATTCCACATTCGATTTGTTTACATTTTATTTTAAAAAGGCAATAGGATAATTGATAAATTCGTATGCGTCGTGAAAAAATATATTGCGCGAAATTGGTAGATTGCATATGAAACAAAATAACTTTTAAATCACGAAAAATAGGAAAAGATTTCTCACTTTTGAGTTATTTAATTCATTTTCTGTTGTGTGATTTCTAGTCTTATATACACAGAAAATAATGTTATAGTAATAATAGTGTTAATCTTTTTCAGGTCCTCATCAGGTAAAAATTTGAATCACTTAAAATTAAAAATGACTCTAATGTCTTGCTGGTTTATAAAAAATTTCTCTTTGAATTTCTCTCTCTCATTTCCCTTTATTTAAAAATACCTGTTGTCCTTAAATTATGTTTCTTCGGTAGATCTTTTAAGTGATAGTGCATTATCCTTTTACAAGGCATTATGGTATAGATAAATTTATTAATAAAGATCACGCGTATTTATTTAAAGAAGATTGTTTTTACAATATTTTATTTATAAACAATCTGTTAACGCTCTTACTTCTTTGGTTAAGTGCAATATAATTTAAAAGTTTTCTTTGACAACAAAGTCCATAACAATTATTTATGAACAACTATTTTTAAGGAAATTATTTTCATCATCTCTTCTAACTCTTGAATTCCTTCTATGAATTTTTTATAAATTATGTGTGATAAATTTTTTATAAATCACAAAATTTTTACATTATAGACTGGACTCAACTGATCTGTTTATAAAAAAGTTTCAAGAAATACGAACAAAACGTGTATGTTAATAAGACTATGAATTTAAAACAGGAGAAAAAATTTAATTATACGTACTCATCAAATTTTCCTAATTAAAACGGTTAACAAAAAGTAAACAAATAAGGTGAAATAAAAAAAGTGGAAATTGCAACAACAGTAACCCGTTAACTACGAATTTGACGGTGCACATTCAAAAACTTTCCCATAGTATTGTTTTCAATGTATTAAATTCTAAAATTTTGATCCAAAAGAAACAACAGTATATTTTGTTATTAAGTTACTCGCATATTCTTTTATTTTAAATATTCAAACTTTTTTCCATTCTCACATTTCGCAATATTTTATGGTTAAATTAGATTTTCTTATGCAAAAGTAATTGGAAAAAAAAATGTTATTTGATGCTTTAAATCATAAATAAATCTAAAAGTATTAAAAATTGTAGAGAAAAAAGTCCCCATTTTAAAGATAAAGAGAGTATCTGATTTCTTTTTAAATCTCAATAACCTGAAAAAAGACAGTTCAATAATAACAAAAAGATGTTTTTAAAAGTGAAAAAAAAGTTTTGAAAAATATACAGTGTATGTACTTTTTTTACTCAGAAAGTTATAAATGTTTAACTAAGCGAAAAAATTGAAATACACGTAATTACTCTAATAAACTATAAAAGTAAATTATTATTTTTTCATGAATGAAGATATGTTAAAAATGTATTAAAATTTTTTAAATGGCTCTCACTCGTCCCCCCTCCTTTATTTTTTTAAAAAAAAGCATGAACAATTTTGTTTCAAAAATAAAACTTGTTAAATGCACCAACTATTCTATATGTTACCGTATTTTATTTAACTCTTCATTGATTAATGTTTAAAGATATATTTCAAATTATCTTACAAATTCTTTCAATGAAATATTTCCTCTTGTTAATCATGAAATTCTTCATTTGATAGTTTCAGACTTTGTTAAATGAAATCTTAAAAAATAAACGACAATTTTTTACAATTGTTGATCAGTTTTTATGTAAGCTCTTCAATATCTCTAAAAATTCGGAAAATTTTAAGAATTCCTTTTTAATGCATATTGTAAAGAAGAGTTATATATTTCATAAGCCTTCACGCGTATGGGTGGGAGGGATTATCCTCCTGTTTATAATGGTTTTAAATTAAACTTCCGGAGTTAATCCGATGTTTCAATAACAATTTAATACCATTATGTGACCAAGGTAACCTAATGCTCATGGTCACGAACTCGCGGCTTGGGTTTATCGCGTCACAGGTTTGAATCCTGATGCCACTGAAGACCCACCGTGTGAAGGGGTTGATACACGTTGAATGTGTCGTGTATCAAAGTCCTTCCGTTGATGTGGTGTGGAAGATTGAAGAGTGAGGAGCCATCTCAGGTGTCGTTTTCTTCAGTTACCGATGTTCAAAACTATGAGGTTCGTTGCCAGTAACCCTAGAGTAGCTTCTGGGAGAGTGTGATATTATTATATAATTTGTCGAATCATCAATTGACCGTGGTTTAAAAATATTAGGTCCATTACCAATAGCCCTGGTGTAGCTTCAAAATACGATGTTAGTAAACCATTAACCCATTGATACTAGTATTTTTATTTTTCTTAGCTTTTATATTTTTAATCTAAATATATATAAAAGGAACAAAGGCATACATTTCAAAGTATTTTTTTATGGATATGAATATATTAATTACAAATACTTCTTACAAACATTGCTCGCCACTCGCACATGGTCTAAAATTTGAAATTCCGTCACCACTGAATTCAAGTGCATATTTATCCAGCACCAACTCAGAGACATAGAAACATTTAATTATATAATATAAATTTCTATAGTCAATAAATCAACTTAAAAAGCTGAAAGTACATTATTTGACAGATTTTGAAATTTTTTGACAAATTCTTGAAAAAAATATCTATAGACCTTAGGAACAAAGCAATTTTTTTTAAAAAAAAAATGTAATGCAGCTTCGTTTGCATGCACGAAAACAGTTAATCCTTCTCTTACAAATCCATCTCATTGTTAAACAATATTCATACCGTAACACAGAAATAAGATCTTAGAATATTGAAAAGATATTCAAATTTATGATGACTTAAACAGAATTTCATTCACTCTGATAACAGCGTTGCAATAACATAGCTATTCAGTGACTTTTTTACTTATTTTCCAATTCAGTGAGTATTTAACATTGAAATGTGTAAATAAATAATGCCGTCTTTCTCTCTATATGTCGGTGTGCTCTGGAATTCTTCTTTTTATGATTTTACCTCAGAGTTTTTTTTCTACCCTCTTTTTCCAGGTTAATAACCTCAAAGTGAGAAAGATAAATAAAATAAAAAAATGTATCACACTGTTATGTTTTCAAGGATTGGGATTATTTCTAGAAGTCAGCCCAAAGTAATAACTTTGAGACTACGTTAACAATCAAAGAATATTTGCTGACGCAACAGATAACTTTAAAATTACTTTTCCTTATTTATCAACTCACAGAAAGATATATCTCTATTTTTTTAAATTTAATATAACTTTTTATTAACTTGACTGTTATACTTTTTCAAAAGATTTCGAAAGACTTTTTAGTTCTATTTTAATAATATGCTGTTTGAATAAAACAGATTATAAATAGTTTATTTTTTATCATACAGTTCCTGACAGAGCATGCTATGTAGACATGCATGAAACATTTTTTGCACAGCTCTGTACTGAGAATGAAGCCTTATTTAATGTAGTCGAATGAAATTAATTCAGAAATTTTACAATGTCTATCTTGCATTTTGTTTCGGTGTAAAAAAAAGCTTTTATTGAAACGTTCGAAAGTCAGCTTGATAGGTAAGTGCTTCATTTTGAAGACGAAAATGTGTAAGTTAAAAGAAAGCCTCAGGTAAGTAGATTTCATTCTGGTTCTAGATAAGACTGAACAATGGTCGAAAATTATTGGAGTGTGCTTTGAAAGCTAGAGTTCCAATAAAGGTATTTTCAGTTTTAGACATTAGCAATAAAATAGGTTTTAATTTGGTAACATAATTACTTGTTGCCTTTCAGAATTCTTATTTAGATATTTATGGATTTAGAGTTTATAAAAAGTTAGAAGTAAAATAATGCAAAAAATTTGTATATGAAAAAAGTATAAGGGGGAGGGGGTAAAGGAGGCATCATTACAAATATATACCAGATTTTTTTCGTTATCAATTTTTCTATTTGTGATGTCATTGTGATGTACATGTAATTTTTTTTGTTTGCAAATACAGATTATCCATTTTATAAAGATTTTTAACATTTTAATTTCAGCTAAGAATTCTTAAATTAAAAAGTGGTAAAGGAAAAAGGAATAATTTTCTAGTTCTCTGCACTTTTACTTTTCATAACATGGATTTGGTACAAGATAATATTTGTATGACTAAGTCTGTTTTTTCTAGGCAAAGCTAAAATTTAAAAGAACATTTTTTTTTCCATTTTAACTCAGCGCTTTTTCAAATATTTATAGTATATTATTTTTGTAAAGTAAAGTAAAATTCGCCAAACCAATATTTAATATTCTTAATAACGAACTAAAATTAGAAATATTATTTGAAAATATTGTGAAATGAAGAATGCACATTGATTATATAAAAAATAGATATGTTTCTATGGAAAGTTTTCTTAGTATAATCAAACATTTAGAGGTCTCTAAATTTTGTTATTTAAACTATTTATTTTATAATTCATGTACAATGGTTATTATGTTTTTTATTCATTTCGATGAAAAGGAAGGAAAGATCTTTTATTAATTAAAATCCTCAGTTAGAAAAAAACCAGATTTCCTCTTCTTCACTTTTTATTTAATCTTTCATTCAAATTATTGAAATAAAGGCAATTCAAACAGAAATTTTAAGAGTTTCATTATGTCTTATTACTATACCTTGAGACTTCTTCTCACATAGAAAATAAAATAAAAATTAATAAAATTACTTTAACTTATGACTTTTTTAAATAATAAAAATAAAAAAATCTCTAAAAGGATATTATGAGTAAAATGTATTCGTAAAAATATTTCAAATAATAATTAAAATATTAACTCAATAATAATTATCAAATAATAATTATTATATTAACTTAGAAGTGACAAAAAAAGGATTAGTTCAAGATAAGAATCTAAGGTTCTTAAAACTCTACCAAGTGTAATTATTTTAAATAAAATAAATATTACATTTTAGGAAACTTTTCAATTAAAATTATAATAATAGATAAAATTGTAAAGTGTGATTTAGTGATTTATATATATTTTACCTAAAAAATATTTTAAAAGTAAACAAATATTTAAGAAACATCATTTTATATTAATTTAATTCTAGCTATTCATCCATTTAATATTTGGAGTTTATTTGAAATAGACCTAGACTATATGTAATTTTTCAAAATAGTTTGCAAACATTTATTTCAAAAATTTTTTAAGAAAAAATGGAAATAAAGATTTTATGCGGAAAAATCCTTATAGCTCTATTTTAAAATTTTCTCTCAGTATTAGAATAAGTTTTGACTAAATTTAACATTCCTTTGTAGAAATTAAGAAGAAATTTCGTAAAACTTCCCATTAAATTTAAATTGTCTGAATCGTAACAAGCTATTTTTGCATCTTTTTTAAAAGAATATACACTCAGGAAGGATATGTTTATGAGACTTTCAATTCATAAAGAAACTAGTTATAGAAAAATTAATGCAACAGTTCTGATTTTTAATTTTTAAGTCATAAATCATATTTAGATCAATGCCTCTTTGTGACCTTTTTTCTCTAAGATTGCATCTTCAAACTAATTTCTATATTTAAAAAATGTTCCAAGATAAAAAGGGATACACTTAAAAAAAGTATTACTTCGAAAACTAATTCGAAAAAATTCAATTTCTGCTCAACTTAAAACATGGTTTTGTTATAACGAAATATAAACATCAAAAACTTTCTAGGTGAATCAGAAAAAAATGGGTTAAGTAGTATTTAAAGAAAGAAACCCCATTGCGTGAAAGTAGTTTTATGATCGTTACAGTTAACCGACTCCATTGTAATCGCAGTGGGGGATGTTTTCGATCAATAAACTGAATCACTTCATTGAAAAATAATAATCGATGCATTCGAACACACACACATATACATATTCTGTGAATAATGTGATGGATTCTGTAAAAAACAAAAAAGAAAGGCTTATTTATTTTTATGCTACATAGTGTGCTTGTTTTGAAAAAAAAATTATGAAGAACCTTTCCAAGAATGGAAACACTTTAAATGTAACTCATAATAAACATGACACCCATTATACAAAAATATTTATTGAGGTTTACGCTTTTTATAGGCATAGTTTTCAATGTTTTAAATAACATTTTATGTGTTGATCATGTCATATATTTATTTTTTATATTAAGAAACATCACGCATCCAACTTCTTGAAATTAATAATTACATAATAATAATTGATATAATTAGTAATTCATCAACTATATATCCATTCCGGGATCCCTTTTTTTTTTTTTTTTTGATAAATGATGGTTTGAATTTCGAGTTATCCGTAATTAAGGGTAAAATGTTTTAAATATGTGTACATATTTTTGAAATGATAGATTTGCAAAGTTTGAAACATCCATGTATTGGATACTCACAGACTTATACAAGTATTCTGACAAGAACAGGATGTTTCTTAAGTACCTATATTCAACTTTTATTTATGTTGTGAAAATTTTTATTAAAAGCATTCAAGTCTATTATGAGCCCTTAAATGAAAAATAGCACGTATAGAACACAGTTCTATTGAGGATTTCTTTTTTTTTATATTGAAATGAGAGAGTTTTCATGGAAATTACTTGTCATCCTTTCTTGTTCAAACCAACAAATTTTATATTTTTAGCGTTACTTGAAGAGATCGACAATGTTGCTGAATCGATTGATGAATGCTTTGAATAAAACGTTCCATCACGAAACATACAGTGTTCCACAAATGGAACTCCATCGAAGAGGAGAAGGGAAAATGTACTGGAAATGCTACTTCAACGCTGTTTCATGCTTCCGAAGAAAGTAAAACGTATGTTTATTTGAAATTTATATAATAAATTAAAATATTATACATTATATATATATATATATATTCCTTACTCCTAACAATTGCATTTAAATAAACGCATTTTTTAACCCATTATATCCAAAATCTCTATTCTTTAATGTTTTCAAAAACAAAATTTATTTATATGATAACATGATTGAAACATGAAAGGAAAAACTGTTTTCAAGTTTCTATGTGCCTTGGTATAGAAACGACAGACCGTCCCTTTTTTGGGGACATTGGTGAAGCACGTATCAAAATCCACAATATTGTTGGTAATGCAAGAACCTGTAATAAACACCATGGGAGAAAGAATAAATTGAATTTGTGATATTTCTGTGTTTCTATGGTGTATAGAACGAAACAAAACACTTATCATGAAGTGATTTGATGGATCAAGTCGTACATCTGTGCTAACCCGTCCTCCCATCAGTTTGTTTCCTTGAAGTCCTCGACGTTTCGACGTTGATCCTGTTTTCTTTGAGAGGTATAAAAGAAATATTTTCCGTCGAACATCCGAAAGCGAGAGCTTTTCATCTGGATTAGCAATTTGGTATGCACGCCATGTGTTCACCGCACAAATATATACCATCTGAGAGAACAATGGCCATCACCATTTCTTAGACCTTATTCCACCATTTCTTTGACTTGTTCCATTCTGTACCGACATAGGGATGATATTTTAATATGCCATTATCTCATTATTGGGAAGCATAAAATAATTTGATCTTGCACTTACCTCAGGAATTCAAAAATCAACTGAATGTTACATGGACATTTGTATATTCATAACAAAAACATCCACATAAAAATATTTTCTCAATTGTTGTATAGCTTCTACCAGCAAGCTTACAATGCTTCCAAGAGCAAAATTAAAAAAATGTGCTAATTCATTCATTTCCTACAGTAAGATAATTATTGAAAAAGTATTTTTATTAATTTTGTAAGTTTTATAGTAGTCAGTACAACACTTAGGTACAACAATCAAAGCGACGAGTTCTACTATTTAGGTAAAAATAAATAAAAAACAAGCGTCTCAAAAAAGGGACACTGGTAAATAATGGGTTAAAAACCATCTCACAGACAAATAATTCTGAAGTCATTTTAATTTGCATTTTTTCCTTGTAGCTTTCATTTCACATATATACACATTTTATTCCTTCTTTTCTATATTATAATATAAATTGTAAAAAAGTATAAGTGAATATCAATATTACATTTTTACTACATGATTCTTTGAATCACACTTAACTTTCTATGCATATTAATAACCACTGAATACAGATGTTAAAAATTAAACCTAAATCATATAAAACTTTTTAGAAATCAAACTTTATTACCGTATTCATATAAGTTTGTGTGACCACCGTTACATATAGCTGATTATTGTACTTCGTTCTTAACATTTAGATATATTCAGTGAATGTACGTTTTTCACTTTAACATTTAAGTTTGTGATTATTTTTAGAAATAAATTACAAGATATGAAATGAATCGAATTCATTGCCTACAACTAAAATTGATTGATTTCAATAGAAATTATTTGATTACTCTAATACGTTATTCTGTGCACACTAGAGAAATCAAATCTGATCTAAAGGATTCAGTGGATGAAAAAAGGACAAATAATAAAAAAAAATAATAATTTTTAGCCTAAATTATTTACTATGCATTTTTCTATAACCTCACAAAATTTGAAAGCTCTATATAAGTTAAAAACCCCACATTTTTTATAGCTTTAAGTTCATTTCTGTTCCCATACAATTGGCAAATAAAAATTTTAAACTGATTTATCTCAGAAAGAAAAAATATAATTAGCTTATCTTCATTTAAAACATTAAAGCTTTTTTCCTACTCTGCCAAATGCTTTGAGATTTTTTAACTACTGCTATTACTACATAAAACAAGAAATGGTATGCATTTTTAAATCAAAGCAACGTTGTATGTTTTAAAAAGAATTTAAAATGTACACATTTTTCAAGAAATTTTCAGTAAGCATTTATAAAAAAAAATATTTTAGGATTATCAATCATGTTATCGCAAAACCCACACCAAATTTTGTAGCACTTAGTTTGACTTAGTTAGAAATCAAAGTTCATGTGTGTAATCAATTATTGTAGTAGGTTGTTAAAATCATTACTTCTTAAATTTTTCTTTAAGAAATTAAATGCTTTGTATTTTATGGTATTTTGTGCATAAAAAACGTTTTAGATAATACAAATGCTTAGAAGGAAACCAAACAATTTGTGAAAGCCAATAAATCAGCTATTTTTTTTTTCATAAATCATACCATGTCCCTTTAAAATTGAAACACTTACAAAATTATTCCAAATCATTCAATGTAATATCACATTCTGTGATAATCAAATGTTATATTAATTTTTCCTTTTTATTCTTTAACATTGAAGACCAGTGGCAGAGTGGTAGTATTCCACGCCACAGGTCCGGGATTCAAATCCTAAGCTGGGTAAGGTCGACTCAACCTTTCATGTCTTCAGTGTGTGAATACATGGGTACCAAGCTTGCTGGGGAACTGAACACTGGGGTTTCGTGTCAGAGTGACCACTTGACTGAAACATTTTCTCATGCACCCCAGTGCCTAAGATCGCGTAAATTGAGATAGACACAGTAGGCCTTGTCCCTCATGGGCTGCTGCGCCACTTTCAGTATTCTTTGACTTTTATTAGAAGACTCTTTGTACAGTTCCGACTTTTTAATCAACTGTCCTGTTGTTATTTTAATAAATATCATAACTCAAAACGAATGTAAAAAATTCATTTTATTTTTAAAATAATTCTTAACTCTAATCTTATTACTAGTATCTATTTCTGTATTTTTTTTTATCATAAGAGAATACTAGTAGTAGAATTTTTGGAGTCCATATTAAAATTTAATTAAATATTCAAAAGAGACGGGACAAATCAGAATCCAATGTTATCAGATATCTAAATTGACTATGAACAATTTTAAGAAGTCTCTTGTTTCTTGAATTTTTATAAGACTGTTCATAGTTTAAATTAATTGGATTTTTGAAATTCTTTTAGAACCAAACAAGGAACAGAACAAAAGACAACAATATTTTTTTCAAAAAATTGGCTTCCTTACTTATTGTAATCGTCTCTTTTGAGGAATCCGTTTAAATAATTTTCAAAAACGTGGGGGAAATAAGAGAGACAGTTAAGAAAACACGATGGGAATCTCGGAAAGAATACAAAATTTCGTTAGAAAATGAAAATTTAATTCAGGTTTTTTTTAATATATACGATACATTCGGTTTCCTGTTCCTATCTGAGGGAGTGAAAAACAGCCTGAAAAAAAGAAGTGGCTTCATATCGTTTTTCAATTACAGTTCGTAGTCTTAAAGAAATATGACCAAAAAAGCTTTTTGTGTGTTTTTGAAATCTATATGCAGAAAAATCTTTTTCGATCATTCTTTTGAAGGAGAGATAAAAGTTCTCTTCGAAATCAACAAAAACAATACTTTATATGGGCTGCTTATGTCTGTGTGTGTGGGGGGGGGGGTCATGTAATTTAATACATTTGTTGACTCTCCTTAATTTGTCAGCTGCAATTTTCTTTCGTTCAAATAAATTTTAATAATTCTTATAGGATGAAGAAATCTTCAATTTAAGTATGACCTTAATAAATTTTAGTATAAAATGGAATATTATATTTTTCAAAATACAATTTTTATTTTTTGATATTTCGAAAACCCTTTTCATTTAATTGAATATATTTGCATTCATTTTGGCTTTATGACAAAAATAAGTTTTATTTATTTTTGCAATAATTACTTTTTTTACTAGCTTTAACATTTTCATAAAAAAAAATAATAAAAAAAACAAAAAAACTTATTTTTACTACTAAATTTTATATTTACAGGTGATCCATAGGAGTTTTTACTAATTTTGATGTAAATGGTTTTAATATCGGTCATTTTCACGTATTTGAGTTACTTTCTATTTTTACCGTATGTATATCACAATGTTTTACTTATTAATTCAGTCGTAAAAATTTATTTCAATATTGTGCGAAATTATGCTACTTTTTTATAAAGCAACTGTCATTATTTAATATTTCTTATGGTGTAAAAATATTCAGCTATATCCTATTTCAATTATATAATAACATCTAACTTTTCATACTTAAACATTATAAGACTCTTAGTGCAATAAATACGTTGAACAGAATTTTATAATTAACGTTGAAATATAACAAAGGAGATCAATAATCCATAAACAGGGAGAAGGGGAGGAAATCACGACTTAAAGCGTAATTAAAATAAGTTTAAATAAGTACATGATGAAAACCATATCGTTATTAATATTTTCTAAGTAAAATAATTAGAGTTTAAGGTGTGTACAGAAATAACCATATGAAAATGAATTGACTCAAAATTAATTTAATTAAAATTAATGTCTTCATTTTTTACACTTGATATTTCAACAGTCATTCTGAAGCTTAGAAATAAAAAAACAAATAAAATTAGACTTGTGAGTTAGCAAATTGCTAAAGTTCAATTGTAAATTATTTAATCTTAAAAGAAACTATAATTAACAAGTAATTTAAAATAAGGTTATACTTATACATCGAAGAGCCACTACATTATAACCCTCTCTCACCTAGAGCAATAAACTCACCATGAGACAAAACCACAGTTCATGCGCGGCTGATTCTGGATTATATAAAATGATCATGCATTGTTTTTTGTCTTTCCACTCGTAAAAAATTTAGCTACATAATGGAAAAAGCACCTGCTGCAGCAGCAGGTAAAATCGATACGGCTCGGTGACTGGGAGCATTGATTTAAGAAACTGCACGTGGGGTGGCTGTTCAAGTGCAGCCGTTGTGAATACTTACCGAAAGTAGTGAATGAGCATTGAAACGACCCGTCAGCTAAGGCCCATTGATTCCAGAGGAGAGAGGAGACTACTGTGAATTGTTAGTCACGACTAAAAAGCTACAATGGTCAATATCACTTGCAGCTACAGCAGTGGCGATTCAGACAGTGCGTCTCAACACACAGTGGAGAGTACACTGATGTGAATAAACTTACATCGACACCTGAAACGTGTCCCTGCCCTGACGGCCCATCATCGCCAGAAGCACCTGCATTGGAACATTGAACATCGCCATTGGTCTGTAGAAGAAATGAAGAGAGCAGCTTGGTCCAAAGAATCATGTTTTTTGGTCAATCATACTGACGGGCGAGCTCTATATGTCTATTTCCTACAGAAATCATTGAGACCAATTGTACCGTGGATCGTCTACAACGGTGGTCTCCAACCCCTGGTCCGTGGATCAAATACTACCGGTCCGCACAAGAAACATTAAATTATTTCCCTTTTATTTACTGTGGTATATTTTTCTTTGGTTTGGGCTACTTTTTATAAAAATCACTTTATATTCCTTGTTAAATCACTTTATATTCATTTTTTGGTGTAGCTATATTTTATATATTACGATTAAATACAATTAAAATTATTAAATCAAAACAGCCTAAAATATAAACAATAAACGTCCTCCCCCTCAGAGGGCCGTTGTAAAATTAACAAACATTGATTGGTCCGCGGCAATAAAAATGGTCTACAATATAGTGGCTGTAGTATTATGGTGCAGGTGACATATTTTCGTGGGGCACATTAGGATCTATTATCATAACACAATATCTGACGTTTGCATGCTATGTGAATATTACTGCAGACCAGGCGTATTTCTTCAAGGCAATTATGTATCTGGCGGGTAATGGTAGTTACCTACAGAATGATGCCCCGTGTCATAAGGGTCAAATTATCAGAGAGCTGTAGTGAATTGCCTGTCTTGTCTTCCGAATTCCTCTGATAGAAATGCAATCGAACATTTGTGGCTCCATCTGACAAACCGAATTCGCACGTTAACGCCTCGTAAAGTGCTGGAGTTGCAGAACCAGTTATTGAGTCTCAGGTACCAGATACTTTAGACCAGTAATCTCCAACATCCGGGTAGCTGACCGGTATTGATACGTGGTTCAAATAGCCCCGGGTCGTATAAGGAATATTACAATTATTTCCATTTTATTTGTTGTAGTGTATTTCTCTCGGGTGTGTGCGACTTTTTATGGAAATCACTTTATATTCCATGTTAAATTAATCTATATTCATTTTTTAGTGTAATTGCTCTTTATTCTGAAGTCATGTTTAAAAAAATTAAATTAAAATTATTAAAAATAAAAAAATCTAAAATCTAAACAATCAATGCCCCCGCCCCCTCCTTCCTCATCAGGCCGCGGTAAAATTATCAAACGTTGACCGATCCGCAGCGATGGAAAAGGTGCGGAGCACTGCCTTAAACTACTTATCAGCACCTTGTCAAATCAGTAACTCACTGGAAATTGGAGGTTTGGATTGCGAAATATGGTTCTACTTTATATTAAGCAGGTGGTGTTGTAATATAATAGAACTTCTGTAAGTTAATCCAGTTTATTCAACACTTAACATATAGAGTTTCAACATCACACGAAGCTGACAAGAAGACACAAAACACAAAACAAAACAAACGACTAAATGGTTAAGGACAGACCAAAACAGAAGGGGCGGGATTTTTCCAGAGTCTCGCTATTTATACCAAGCGGAAAATCACATTATTTGGGGATGGATGTAGTTCCAAAAGTCCCCGTTAGGTGAGTAGCTAGTTAAAATAATTACTACACGGTTGTCCTGAAGGACTGGACCATAAATAAATCAAGAACTATTCAAGATTAAATAATTGCTGGGAAATATTACATATATATATATATATAGGGTGTCCGAAAACTTTGTGTACACACACAAACTTGGAGAGGAAGCAGGGTTGGAGAACATCGTTATATATCCATATATATATATATATATATATATATAGGAGTCATAATCAGTTAGGAAAACATTGGCTATAAATATTCCTTTCCCTGTAAGTATATGCTATCAGACTTAATTTTGTCTGATTTCGTCTATAAAAGCATATTAAAATATTAAATAAATGTCTAGTAAAAGAATGATATTGTGCTTTTTTTAAAAAAAATTTATGCTATATTTTAATTAATTGCCTTCTATTTTTCAGATTCTAAGGCTTGGAGGAACAGAGTTCTGACTTCATACTTCCTTTGTTTGTACTATTATCTTTTGAAATTTGTTCGATTTGCAATACTCGTTCGATTAACCATCTTTAAAAAACTGAAGATGCTCTTACATTATTCCTGTGCTAAATGATTGCTTGCTGAATTTATGTAAACTTAGAGTGAATCATTTTTTTTTTTTTTTTGAATTAAAAATAAATTTTTTTTTTGTAATTAAATGAAATAAAGCCTTCACCTGCGTTTTCCCAAGTTTCTTTGAAAATTTTCTTTAAAAATAATGTACCATTTTATAAAATTTTCTCCAATTTATTGAAAAATAAATCAATGTGAGATTTTAAAATTTTTACAAGTGTTTGCATTTCAGTCCCTGTTAAAGGAATTTTTTCTTAACGATTGTTTAAAAATTTTTTCAAGGAATATCTGCATTGAAAAAGTCCTCTTATTATTCAGTTATAACTTTAATTTAAGGCGATATTCATAAAAAAAAAACCACTACGTCTTTTTTGTTTGTTTGTTATCAAGAGAAAATAGACACATATAAGCAAAAGAGTTAAAACTTCAAACTTGTACACGTTTTGCTGATGCATGTTTAAAGAAGGTACTTTAGTTGTATGTAGAACTTTTTTTTAATAATAAAGCTCACAAAGATGTGGAATGTTTTTTTGGAGGGGGGGGGCAAATGTAGTCCTCGACAAAATAGAATATTTACAGGCTGCTACATCAAAAAGTAGAGTAGGTTCACTTTGGGAGATGTAAATCCATTTTATGAATGAATCTTTGTATCGTTATACAGAGAAGGTAGGACTTTCTTAATTTAATTTAATTATCATAATACTTACAAAAAGTTAAAATTTACAGCTGGATTTTTCAGCTTTGTTTTGAAACTAAATGATCTGTCTTGTACCTAACTACAATTGGTGAATTTTTACGAATCATTATTGTCTTAATTTCATTGAATGGTCTCCCATGTGCTTAAAAATGTACTTCCTTCCCTGTAAGAGCAGACCATATCAATTTAATTAATTCAGAATTCATATAGCTTCATAATTTGTCTGTTGCTCTTCTATTTTTATGTATAAGTTTGTGCAAGATCGAGGAACTTTTCATGAGGTCTGAGAATTGGTAAAATAAGCTAAAATATAACTTTATTTATCCTATTATTATTTTGTACCTTCTGAGTAAACTGTCTAAAAGATCCACATTAACTATATGCTTAGTCGTGATTATTACATAAGAGCAAGTAACACATATTTCGCATTTTATTTTCCTATCATATGTTTCTATTTTTTCACAAGATTCATGCCAAAAAATGTGAGTAACAAAGAATCAAATTTATTTATCCTATCATCCAAAATACATTTCAATTCAACCAACATTACCAAAAAATTCCTTAATTGAACCTCTTGATTCAAATTTCATTTCACTCATAGTGGGTATTTTACAATCCGGAATGCGATTTCTTCTGGTTGTTTCAAAGCATAATATTCCTTTATTTCTTAAATATGTCATTAAACCTATTGAAGAGTAAATAGTTATCAAAATATACTATAACCATATTCAATCAATCAACGAGTTAAATCTCACCATAACATTATTACACTGCTGGCCACCGTAAATGCAACACCAAGAAAAACAAGAGATAGCACAACAAAAATTATTTTGTAGATAACATGTTGACCAAGTATCAAATGATTAAATTTATAGACTTCTGTGAAGTGTGGTTAATGCCAGAATCAGTAGCCAGAGTAGCCGCCATTGTTGGAGATCACCGCTGCCACACGCCTCGGCATTGATTCAAAGAGACTTTGGATGTGTTTATGGGTACAGCAGACCAAGCAGCTTCCACACATTCCCAAAGTTGTTCTGGTGTGGCAACTGGGGGTGTAATCTGGGTCAATC
>BMAV01021684.1:345168-375874 GCA_019973955.1 Trichonephila inaurata madagascariensis
ATATAGAGTATAGTAAAATAAAATAATAAAAGACAAATTGTAAATCTTACAAAGCTAAGAATGAAAGAAATTGGACTTTAAAAAACATATCAAAACCATCCAAAATATGATTCAAGTAAATGTTGCAAAAGAATATCGTACTAAAATTGAATAAAAACAGAAATTATAAGAAACAGAGGTGTAGATTTATTAAAATTGAAAATACCGAAAGAGTCATTGTGGACTAAAATGGACACTTATTATGATTTTTAAGATTTTTAAAGCAGTCACTGAATTAGGCTAGTGAATTAGAGTTAATCAATGCTTTATGGATCCACGTTCCCATATATATATATATATATATATATATATATATATATATATATATATATATATGTGCGTGTGTGTGTGTGTACACTCATGGATAAAAAAAAGCGCACCAAGAAATAATTGCGGGATCGTAACGAAACTTGGCATGAAGGTATTAGAAATGCAGCGTTATCGCGCATTACGTATAGCCGTCATTCTCCGTGGAGTATAAAACAGGTAACCAAAGCTTGTTTGAGTGTGCTGAATCGTTTACAAAGCAAGAGCTGAGGTAGACATGCCATTGCGCCGTTTTTGAAGACAATATGAGCAGTTGTCGCAGTCTGAGAGGGGGAGAATTCTTGGCATGATGGAAGCTGGGTGGTCAGCTAGTCGAGGAGCTCCTCAATTAGGTCGCTCTGGTTGTGTTGTGAGAAAGTATTTTGGCCATTCGATCCGAGAGATGTCATTTCCACGAAGACCAAGCTCAGGACGCCCTCGACAGACCAGTCGTCGAGAAGACCACCACATTGTAAGAAATGCAAGCGTACAGCAAACTGCTTCATCGGCCGTCATCCAGGCACAAGTAGCACCTTCACTGGGGGCCCTTGTGTCTTCTTGAACCATACGAAGGCGCCTGGCTGAAGGACATTTGGGTTCGCGGCGCCGATTACGTGTGCTGCCCTTGACTCCCACTCATCGATGCCTCCGCTTGGAATGGTGCCGCGCACGTGGAAACTGGACTGCAGCGGAATGGATGCAGGTCGTCTTTAGTGGTAAATCCAGATTCAATCTCAGCAGTGATGACAATTGTGTTCGTATGTGGAGACCCCGTGGTGAACGCCTCAATCCTGTCTTTGCTTTACAGCGACACTTCGCTCCCACAGCTGGTGTGATGGTATGGGGTGCCATTGCCTACAATACACTGTCACCCCTAGTATTGATCCGTGGCACCATGACAGTCCAGCGGTATGTCCATAACATCCTGCAACCACATGTGCTGTCACTCATGCAACGGCTCCCAGGAGCCATTCTTCAACATGACAATGCTCGGATTCACACGGCAAGGGTGTCAAGACTGTCTCCTCACTGTTACTACCCTTCCTTGGCCTGTCCGATCCCCAGATTTGTCTCCAATCGAGCATATCTGGGACCATTTGGGACGGTGAATTGGGCATCCTACGAGTTTGAATGAACTAGTCGTAAGGTTACAGCAAATATGGAATGAAATGTCTCAAGACATAATACAGAACTTGTATGCCTCACAATGCCCGATCGTATCGCATCGTGCATTCACTTTATATATATAGAGAGAGAGGGGGTTCACAACAGGGTATTAAATCCTCCGTTCTTTTGCCTTTGTCTCTGAAATAAATGATCCTTTTTCTTTGATTTTTTCATCATTTACTTATATCAAAGTAGTCATTACGTATGTAAAATTTCGTTTCATTTTGACAAATCCTTGGTGCGTAATTTTTTTGTCCATGAGTGAATATAAGATTTACAATAACTTGTAATTGTTTAGAGCAGTGTTGTTTGATCTTCCGTGAAAAATTTTTCTGCTTCATTTCTTTAAAGTTGGATAAATCACAAAATTTACTAAAAGTTAAACCTTTCTAAATTAAAACAAATGGTAGTTAACATTCAAGCGATGGCGATTCGAATCTATACCAGGGATTTAAAAATAAAACCTCATAACATCAATAAATTTTGAGTGCATAAGGAATCAGATTAGGTTAAAATTATTTTGTTTGCTTTTATCTTGAATCTGGGCCACGAATTTACTCCAAACTACTATTTCCTTGCATGTTTCTTAGTCGAAGAATAAACTATAATACTGTAAACCGAACAAATGCCCTCAATTTTCCTCATTCTATTTTTAATACACTTTTGTATCTGCAACTGACATTCTTGATGAATTATCATCGGCTGTCAAAGCCTATTTGTATTATTATTATTCCTAAAAAGTTTGTGAGCATTGGGCTATGAATAACTACCTAATTCACTTACCTATCTGAATAACAATGTCTAATAATAGTTCTGTTAACAGCCTGTGTGTTGGTTTCTAGAAATAAGACTTTTTTGATACAACATTACGAAAAGAAAAAAAAACGTAGTTTGGTTGAATTACTTTAGATAAGTATTTATAAATATTTTTCTTTCGGTAATCACATTATGATTAGCAAGAGGATGGATTGATAGCATTTAAAATAAAATTTTCTTAGAAGTGTTGCCATTTTTTATTTTAAAAAAATACAATCTCAGTTATTTTTAATTTTTCTTAATGATATATCTGAAAACTTAAAGAAGTTCATCTCAACCAAATTATTGTGGAGCTTAAAGATGTTATAATTTTGCCTTAGGATATTTCATTGAATAAATTTTAACGGTTTTAACTTTTTAACAGAATCTTTATTTTAGAGATATTATTGAGATGGTGCATGTAAGAAAACTATATAGACATTTTATAAAACATAGACATATAGAAACTAGACAGTAATTTGCTATTACATTTCGAATCTCTTTATTTTAAATTATTAAGAAACTGCACTTCGATGATGAATATTTCGAGTCCTTCTCAAGAAATATAAATTGTTTTACGAAGCCTTTAAAAATATAAACATGATAATTTGTCAATCAATAATGTACATACTCAGACTTAGATTGTTTCATAGAGATCAGACTTATAGATAATACTTGATTGTAAGCGCAGGAAAATGGAATTCCAGATCTTTCCATTCTTCAACAATGAAACTATAATGAATAAATTAACGAATAAAAGGGATTTATTCTTGTAATGAATTTAAATGAAAATTATTATAACCGAAACCCGGTCAGCTTTAATTTGATTACACTACCTGTTCAATTTGGAAAATAATACCCTCCTATAAAGGGTTATCGATTTATATGATAATATTTTAGCTATAAATCACATTGCTTTGAAATTTTCAAATAATTGGGTAGTATTAAGCAAAGTTTCAAAAGTTCGAGCTTTAAATATCTCTATTTACTATTCATAAAATTAAAACTTTACTGTTAACAAATCGAATTTATGTATTTAAAATGTGGAATTATTAATATTATTTAATAATTTTGAGAAGTAATATTACAAAATGTATTATGATGTAATTGAATTTTAGTAGAAATACAGCTCCACATGCTGTATTAATTGTTAAATATAATTAGCTACAGCATAACTAAGTTATTCCTATAACTTAAAAGTTGTAAAAAATTTTACAGAGAAGATTTAATAAAAGTAGGATTATTACAGATAAAATAGACAAGAATAAACGTAATCCAGCGTCATTCTGCAAAACTCCATTATAACCTTTTAAGATCCGAATTATTTTTATCTTCAAATATTAAATTCTTCTGTTTATTAATACCAAATGGACCCCAATGATATTGGGAAAAATAATAAAAAAATTCCCGCTCCCTCCCCCTGGAATGTAGACGGTACCCGCACGATCGTGTGGGTTGGGCGTTATCTGTGAAACAGGTCACCCATGAAATTTTACGAATTATACATTTTAACTCTTAAGTTGATAAAAAAACAATCTTAATTCAACTAAAATTTTTACAAATAAGGAAATTATTGATGAAAATTAACTCATTTGTTAATTCATTATTTATTTACTACAAAATCTTTTGTTTTGTTTTTGACAAGTATAAATAACCATTGCATTTTTCACAACATGGTTTCGAACTGCTTTCGTACTTTTCGAATCTGCACTTGTGGGAGGCCTTGAAATGTCATCAATACATCAAAAACGGCTATACATGTCAAGCCTTTTATCCCGGAATGGCCAGTAAAAAAGCCATGTCATGTATAGCAGGTGGATTATAACGCTTCGATCTTTTTTTTGCGAGTGGAATTACAACACTGTTATCTTCCTCATCAGTTCAAATACTTTTGTTAGTAGGTGGAGAGGCTGATAACGCTTCAACTATCTCTAACTTAAATTTTAAGCGACCCATTTTGATTTTTAGAGGAATTTTATTTAATATTGCATCTTGTTTGCACAGAAACCAAGAATTTGCAACAGCTAAATCAATGTAATGAATGTGTTCAAGAGACTTTTATGGTAAAGAATGATCCAAAACTGTTTTTCCATTTTAAATATTCCCATGTGTTTCTTCATCGCTTTCATCTGAACTTGATTTTCCTTCCAGTATTCTCGATTCATATGTTTTGTTCGCAGCATTGTCATCATCCGATAGATCACTAAGTTCTGATCTAAGTTCACTCTGTTTTATTCATCAATTGAAAACTTTCTTCTGTGAGAATTCTTTTAGACACCTGAAAAAGTTTTTGGTTAAAAGTGAACACAATATTCCATTAAAAATAGTAAAATGTATCACAGAAAATTTTATTAATTAAAAAAATTTATATTTATATATATATATATATATTTAAACCACACCAAACTAACTCCCACAAAAAACCCAATTTTTTTTTGGGAAGGGGCGAAGAGATATGGATGCAGATATCTGTGGAAAGGATATAAAAATGTCATACTCCTCAACAAATGTGTGGAAAAGAAAATTAATTGCAAAAAAGAGAGGGAGAAGGAAAAAATGGGACTCATCCATGGTGATCCCCAAGAAAATTTGGTATTAATTAAATAACTATATATATATATTTCATTTTTATGTAGACGATCATCAAAATTATTGAAACAGAAAAGAAAATTCGCATGGTAAGTACTTACCTTTACAGCTGCAGTGACTCAAATAACGCCCAACCCACACGATCGTGCGGGTAACAAAATCCCGAGCCCTAGAAGCCACATTAATAGAGTATAGTTAATATTTTTCTATTTTACAATTATTTAAACATTAGTATACAAAAATTTGTATCAAAGAAATTAGAAATATATTGATTATTACATTTTTACGACAGATAAAAAGAAGACGTGTTTTCGTTGTATTTGAAAACCAAGTTAGATTTGCCAGCTGAAAGTAAAACATGGACTACAACCACTGTCTGTTGATAAAAAATGATACTTTACACCTTCTGTAAACACGCTCAATTGTTGGATTTGGGATTTTTTTTACATACGACTCTTCCAGAAGCAAAAATGTATAAGAATGTCTAACCCACACGATCGTGCGGGCTGTGTCTTAAAGGGATACACTGGTCATCAAAATTATAGAAAAATGACAGAAATAAAAAAAATAACTGATACTTAATGAACAATTATTAACAGAAATTTGCATAAAAATATTAGTTAACATAAATTACAAGCCCATGGCTGAATGGTAATGCATCGAGCTTCTACACGCGAGGGTTTCGAGGTTCCAACCCCGGGCTGGTAAATGTCGATACAGCATTTCATCCCTTCAGTGTGTCGATAAACGAGTACTAAGCTTGCTTGGGAACTTAACACTGTGGGTTTCGCGACAGACTGGCTAATGACCGGAGCATTTGCTCATGCACTTTAACCCTCCAAGCGGTCTGCACGTAAAATTCCGCCATTCCTGAGATGCCTTTTCTGCCTTCAAGCAAGATTCCCAAAAGCGGCCAAGCCGCATTCTTAAAAATACGGCTCAACCGCTTTTGAGAACCCCACCTGAAAGCAAAAAAATATGTGCGGTGCATTTTTGAAGCATCTCCAGAATGGCAAGACTTTAAGTACAGACCGCTTAGAGGGTTAAGGTCCAAGGTCACGCATACTGAGATGGGCACAGTTGGCCTTGGAACCTTGCGCACCAGGACGTGTGGCTCATGCATGATAGTTCCCCAGTACATTTTTTGATTGCTGTATGTAACCACCTCCATATCCCGGAAGGGGGATTGGACATAGTGTACCCGTTTTGCTTTCACGCTTCCCAAACCTCAATCCCTTGGAATTCTTCCTGGGCCACAAGAAATTGCTTGTGTACGAGATACTGGTGGCTACAGTGGAGGATCTCGCCTCGCTGATCCTCTTTGCTTCAGCTGACATCGCCAGCACACCGGATTTGCTTGAACGCGTCCGATAATCCATCGTCCGTTGGTATCAGCTGGGCTATAACCTACGCGGCCGCAACTTCCAACAATTCGTGAGAAAGTCTCTTGTCGTTACCTTCCTGACGTCGAGCTGCGATACATTGTTCCTATTGTAAACATACTTTTACGGGTAATAAACGTCTCTCTTGCTACCCTTTTTCATCCCACTCGTCATCACACCCTTCATAACTGTTTTTGAGAATTTCTCCGACTAAACGTGATAAGCGACTTCATGTTCTATGGTGATTTGTTGTCCCCATGTTACCTACTATCACCCCTCTAAATTTATCGGTTGAATTCGGCAATAGCCTATATTTTAGATAGGTGTCCTTGTACATTTAAAATAATCATTTGTTTTTATAATTTATTTTTTAAAAAAAACTGCTAAACTGATAAAACTGAAATTTGGGTTATGAAGTTTCATCGGGTACCCTACCTCGCTCCCATGTGGTAAAAATTTCATTATAAGAAACATTTTAAGTAAATTATAGGAAAAGAGATTTTTCAACCAATAGCACACACACATACTTCGTAAATTTAAATCTAGTTCAAGAAAAGAATCTAACCTAGTTCATTTTCACACCATTTGAGGACTAGCACTCTAACATGACGTGTAGCAGACCTCATTTTCCCTTAAGATATTATTTAAGGTCCAAGATCCAGGACTGTTTAAATATCGCAAAACCAGTTAGATCACTGTAAAAATTGCTGGGTGCAATTCACGTACAAGCTGAGATGAAACATCGATTATTCTCATTGGAATTAGCAGTACAGTGTTGATTATTTGATTTTTCATTAACTGTTGCTTAGAGTTAGAGTTATACGTCGCACTATAAAGCTGCACAAGGGCTATGAGTGACGGACCTCATAATTTTGAATCATAGTCTAGTGACAAGGACAACACCTGAGCTGGCACCCTCTCAAATTCCTCACCATACGAACGGAAGGATGTTTGAGCCTCGACATATTTGACGTGCATCGGCTCCCTGTGCACGGCAGGTTTTCAGTAGTACAAGGCTCGAACTCCTCATGACACTCCTGCCACGAGTCCGTGACGTTGACCACTAAGCTACCTCGGCCACTCATTAACAGTTGCAAAAGGTACTACAAAATGAGCATTTGCAAGTTACATATGAGAACAATGATGCATAGCTAGTGCTGGTAAGGAAGTCTAAATTATCACACTCACAATTATCCTACGCTCAAACATGCGATTCAAATAATAGGATACCAAAGAAACACCAGAACGCATTTTAGAAGAAAATGATTTTTAGCGAAATCAAATTTATAGATAAGGTCTTAAAAGAATGCGAAAAAAAACAACTGAGAATACAGTTGTCCACATAAGTAGGGATTCGAGAACCGTATTCGGTGCTAGTTTGATATCCGGGGTAATAGCGCCAAGTTGTTGTTTATCTTCGCCAAGATGGGCGATAACATTACAATATGGTTACCTAGATATTTTTATCGTCTGTCGATGTGGTTGCTATGGGGATAATGTATATCGGAGTTAACTTTTATTGGTTTTTTCCTGCGGTAACCCTATTAATTTCAGACGATTTTTTTTATCCGATTTATTTAAAAATTTAACCATTTTCAGTGTAATTGTTCTATTGTTTCCGTCTTCTGTTTTATTTTGTGCTATTTTTGAATATGGATATTTCTAATATTAGAGAGTACTAGACTACTTTTTTTTTAAAGAATAAGAGTGTTGTGCTTTTAATTATCGCTATAAAAACATTTATTTTCGTTTTATTTTACGTTTTAAAAATGCTTTTTTTACGTTCTTTGTTCGATAAAATTTGTAGAAGAAACTTACAGTGCAAGTTTTCAGTACTTTGTAACTGATATATTCAATATAAATTTTAACATATATTATGTAATATAAAAATACAACTATTACTATATGTAATAATCATATAATATTAGTTACTTATAATTGTTTCTCTTAATATTTATTTTTATAAATATTATTTCACATTTTGTAATATTATATTGTTAATTGTTTATATTATAATATTTATAATTGTTATTTATAACTATTCTTGTTATTTATTTATAATTATGCTGTTATTTATAATTATGTAATACGAGTATTCTTATGCTTTATTTTTATTTTCTTACAATACGATGATTATTCTTTTATAAAAAAAAATTACTATTAAATTATATGATTATTATTTCTAACAATTGTTATTAAATCGTACTATATGATTATATATAATTACGATAAAATTATATTATAAGATTATTATATGCTGCTTATAATACTATTATTAGTACATATTAATTTTTATTATATTATATTGATATTCGTTATTAATTGATTGATCTAGGTTATTCTCAATCTCTTCCTATGACGTTTAAAACTTCTTCATAATTACCATCACAAAGTCTAAACTGTAATAAAAACTTTTCTATTACTTCGGGATCCCTCAGATTTTGCTCTTTTGTCATATCTGCTTTAAAATTTTGATGATGGTATCTGACCCATGCTTTAGACACTGTTTTGCAATTAGCATAAATACGACTCGTATAAGTCTCGCAATTCTCTACTGTTTTCATAACGCTGCGTATAAAATCTATTCTAAATTTATGGCAGTAAAATATGTTTGATGGATAAGGATACAAAAGTTCATTTGGCAGAACGTAAGAAATTGACACAATTTTAAGCTGGTTCCATCTCCTCCGTGTCTATAAAACTCTTCTTTATATTCATCGAAATACATTGACCAACACAAATGGACATAATTAATTATATCATTAGAGCCAAGCATTTTAATACAGTACAAAGACAAGTCAGCCACAAAAGCACATGAAGTAAGAGCTCAAAGATTGTTAGATCACCAAACAAGCCATCGGGCCCGCATGTGGGAAGAATGTAGTCCAAAATAAATGAGGGCGAAGGCTCAAATTGAGTGGGGAGCTTTCTTAACTCATCATAAAAACACAGTAGTAAAAAGTATGTTTGACGAATGCTGCTGAGAAATAAGATTCTTCATAGATCTCGGTATTTTCAGGGTCTAAATAATATTCTTCTGCAAACGTAGATGAAACTTTAGGCTTTTCTGATAGGATTCCTGTCCAAATACCAGTATATTCCAAACAATTGAGAAGCAAAAATATCGAATTTCAAGTCGGACGCCATTCTCGAAGACAACTTTTATACACATTGGAAACTGTGCGTTTGCGAGCAAAGAAATCTTTAGTTTTGTGGGAAATGGAGCAACAAAGGCTATTATCCCATGAAATCGTTTACACTTGTTTATGAACGTTAAAATAGTTGCCACATAGTGAATTCCTAATGTTTGTTTTAAGTACTTGAAATCTGAATAAGGGAAAAAAAATCTCAGGAAATGTCTGCGGACATACGGGTTACTGGGAATCCTCAATCCCGTATCTGGGATAAGACTATTAGATGAAACGACGAAGTTGGAATATCAGGTTTCTTCACGTCACACACAGGGATATGGATCTATAAAAGATCCTCCATCCCCTATCTGAAATTGTATTTTTGCGCTAACAAGTGGGAGTCCTGATTGATTGATTGAATATTAACGTCGCACTGTTCAGCTACACGAGGGCTTTTGGCGACGGACCACGACATTTTGAACCATGGTCAAGTGACGTGGCCGACACCTGAGCTGGCACCCCTCTCCTAACTACCACACCACACCAACGGGAGGACGTTTCAGCTCTCGATAGATTTAACGTGCATCGCTGCCCTACACGGCGGGTCTTTAGAGGGTGTGGGAGTCCTGAATGGGAAAACAAAGTTCATCGAGTTTGTAAAGAGGAAGATCTTGTTGAATGTTAGGATCAGGCAGGTGGATGACGTCAAAGTCTAGTTGGAATATCATGCTGAAGGTGTACTGCATAGCTATTGGACGAGCGGTGGCGGGCCAGTGGGCGGGGCTTCAAGGCATGGAATTTGGCTTCTGAGATATTTTTTCGAGAATGGAGTCGAACGAAGAGATAGTCTTCCTATTGGCAAGTGAGGATAATGGCTCAAAATGGCTGCCCGGGGGGAGAGGGGGAGAGTGAGAATGGTGTGCTGTGACTCTGAATAAGCAGGGTGAGTGAAGAGTTATATTAACATCGCGCTATTAGGCAACACGTGTTATTGGCTACGGAATTCATAATTTGAACCTGGTTCAAGTAACGAGGATGACACTTGAGCTGATACCAACTCTCCGAATCTGTTTTTGTTCTTCCAGTATAACTGCATTTTACATAACTAAACAATTCTTGTACGTAATTCTGTAAATTTAAGTCTCCAACGCCATGTCGTTCTATCAGTTGCCCAACAGCTTTCCGATAATTATCCGCCGTTGCTGGAAAATTTAAAAATAACAGCTCCACTAGAGATTTAGATTTTACGAGCGGACTGCAATAAATGTTGCATCTTATCTTTATCCACAAAACTTCGGCCATTGTGAATTTTCTGGAATTAACTTAAGATTAAAAAATACTTGACGTCGAGACGCTCAATTTCTTCAATTCAATTTTGGGCAATTTAAAACTTCTCTTTTTAGTTTCAGTCGGAATGACAGTTTCTTGTCATTTCAAATCTACTCCGGAGAAAATTTCGACTTAACGGCCACGGTAATTTTCTGCTTCTTCTATATCATTCAAATACAGTTACTCAGCCACCCATCCGGTATAGTGGTTAGTAACGCTGACTGTTGTGCGCTAAGGCTTGGGTTCGAATCCCGGAGAAGACATGGATGTTTGTATATGTATAGTGCCTTTGAGGCATGGACATACTCTAAATAGCCGTCGAGCCGCAAGTCCTTTCGTGAGGTAGGTGGAAGGGGAAGAGAGGTGGAAGGCCTCTGACCCCCTCCCCCTTTCCATGGTGTTCTTCCTCAAAATTGGGGTGGCACCGAGCCAAATTATGCTATCACCTGTATGATGCTTGAAGCTACGGCTATCGATTGGGGGTACATCTAGCCCTTTGCCGTGATGAGATCCATGGGTCTGGAGCTGACAAAGTCAGACAGGTGGCAATAGTAACAACACACAGCTGTTCATCATCTTTTGTTTACTAGAAATGTTCAGAAACTTGATTTGGACAAGTGTCCAGTCTCAGAAATTTATTCATGAGTTACACTTTCAAAAGCTAAAGTAGCTTCAAACCAATGTGTCCTCTCCTAAGTTCGTTTTCGATATTTTTTAGGCTAAGAGAACATGTTATTCTCGACCCATTTCTGTGAGCTTTCAAGGTAGTTAAATCCATTATACTGTTTAAAGATTTTAAAATCCAAAGATTAAATTCAAAATTCACAAATGACTAATTATAAACATATTTATTATCAAGAAAGAAACAACACAAACTCTCAAGCTCCTTTGCTCTTGACCTCTCCGTTTTAAAGTGGCCGCGGTAACCATGTCATGAGTTCAAGCCTAATACCACTGAAGACCCGCCGTGTAGGGGGGACGAAGCAGGTTAAATATGTCGAGGCTCAAACGTCCTCCCGTTGGTGTGGTGTGCGAGTTAGGAGAGGGAGTGCCAGCTCAGGAGTTGTCCTCGTCACTTGACCATGATTCAAAATCTCGAGATTCGTCGCAAAAAGCCCTCGAGTAGCTGAACAATGCAATGTTAACAGTCACTGAAAGCTTGACATCTTTGGCTTGACAACGCGAAACGTTCCTCCATCCCATATCGAAATGTATTTGGGCCTTGAAGTGGAGAGGCCTGGATTGAGAGGGATCTTCCTGATCAGTGGACTAAAAGATACAGTGAGTTAAGGCTATTTTCAGCTAATGTTAAAGAATAGGGGCCGAATTCGGAATATTTTTTTCAGATATAAAAGTACTCACACACACACACACACAAACATTAATATTATATTCTGACTACACTATCCTGTAGAGAACCGCTTATTTTATCATACTACTCATTTTTATCAGTTTTGTGACACATTTTTCTTTTATAAAATGTATTTTGCATTTTTTTCCCTATACCCCGTAATGCTATCCTTTCACATGTTAAAAGGAAAAACTAATTATTTATGAAATATTTTGAAATTTTAAAAACACTATATTATAAACAAATGCATGAGTTACAATGTCACACATTTTTATAAAAATTGAGGCATTTTTTCTTTCTGAAAATGTGCTCCGCGTCAAGTTCACGCTTTCGTACATATGGCGAAAACAGCCTTGAAGTTATGGAACAGAAATTTAATAGTCACTCACTCACTCTCCACTTTAAAAGACTGTCAACGTCATACAATTACGTCACAGTACATCACTATATATTTACATAAGCGTGCCATCGGCTCTACTCACACTCACAATAAAACAATTTTCTTTCCAACAGCTATCGTGTAGAGGGGCTGGTGTGGAAGCTAGGAAAATGGGTTGCCACCTCAGGTGTTGTCCTTGTCAGGTGTTGTCCTTGTTGTCCTATTTTTTCAAACAACCTTTTCTCAAAATGTAATGAGATTCCTCAAGTATTGGGGCAGTGTTGATTTATCAACTGCCACAGAAAAAAAACTTTTAATTGAGAAGACAATTTAAAATAATAGAAAAAGATCTCTATCGACATAATCTTAAAAAGTATGTAGCAGTATTAATGGAAAGAAAGGGAATTTTTTTTTTTTTATGAATGTTTACTTTGAGGTGAATAGATACAGGATATGAGTTTACAAAAGAAAATATTTGTGCGTGTGTGTGATTCAAACTACTGAAACCTCTTAAAATTGTAATTAAATTTCTCTCGATCCAAATATGTCTGGAAATTTTGCAGAATATTTTCAAATAAGATTGTATGATTTTACTATTTCTTTAAGATTCTGAAAAGACAAAGATAATATCGTATTACAATATGTCTTATTCTTTGAAATCATCTGCAAACGGAAATTAAATTTTCAAAATCCCACGCACTATTTATAAAAAGAAAGCAGGATTCAAATTCCTGATTGGAACAGAAACTCTATGGGTTTAAATTTCTTTGAAAATTTGAAACATAATTCGCAAAATTGAATTGATAATTCCTTTCATTCTTTTGTCACTTAAAAGCAATTTCATTAAAAAATTGTTATAAAATAAGGAGAGAAAAACATCGAAGAACTGACATGAATTGGAAAAACAATACATTAGAAATTGATATGTATTTGTTTTTATAACGGTAACTCTCTTCTACTAATATTTAGCTGACACATAGTTTTATTCTATGTATAGGAAGATTTTTTTTAGTTTTCCTTTTTTTTTTTATATCTCATCTGTACTTTTATCTGAGATGTAAGGTATGTGTCATATTAATTTATTTGAAGCAAAGTTAGTGATGCCCAGTCCAGAGTTTGGATGGAGAAGCTACGCTTTTAAAATTGTAATGAAATAATTAAATAAAAATACGTTGATTGGGGGGAATTCAATTTGGTAATTATTTTAGAATTGTGAGATCCCACTTTTGTGGTATAAAAAATAATAGGTTGAATTACTGACATATACCATTGTTTTTAATATATACACTATTTGTAAATAATTTAAATTGTGAGGCTCACACTCATTAAAGTTATTTGGTATACAAATTTTCTCTTTCAGGTAATTAATATTTAAGGACAGGAAAGCCAATTATTGAAGCTTAGTGCTAAATATTTAGTTAACTCTATTTTAACGGAGTCATTATAAACTTTAAAGGCAGGATTTCCTACTGAAGTAGAGGAAATCCTGTTTCCACCATGTGATTCACGACTGTGGATTACAGGACCATAGCCTTAGTTTTATCGATGGAAATTTCTTATTTTAAATCCTTTAGTTTATTGCAAGTAAATGCGCTAAAATTTCATTAGTGTTCATTTCTAAATGCTTACGAGTTAAATCGATAGAAATAACTGCCAGATCACACCGGCGAAAGCTTGAATATATATAATAAACTTATCTAGGTTTAAGTAAAGAATAAAATTAAAGTAATCCGTGTCTTGACGAATGGAATTGTATATATATAAGAAGTTCATTTACAAGTACTGTATTTTCTTCATAGTCATCAGAAGAGGTAATTCTTAAATAATATTTGGTATCCCTTATGAGATACTGCGAAAATTCTACAACGTTTCGAGACAGTGTTTGAGGGGAGTTTTTTTGCCAGCACGATAATTCTATATAATGTTGTTGTTGGCGTGTTCTTCCCGACGGGAAGGAAGGATAGTTGCCAGAACCTGAGACAGGTTAGACTTCTACGCGATAGATGGCGACACCACCTATTTCCACCTCCAAAATTTAGGCATGGACTAGAAGGGAGGAAATATTCTTCAGCACCCTTTGCACCCATGGTTTCTGCAGCGACCGCCCACATGACTTTCAGACCCACTGATTCAACGAACACGTTCTCCGTGTGTACTCGGAGGGTATTTGGTGGCATTAGGCATCGAATCCAAGCCCTCCGGTCTGGAGTCCGAGGCTCTAACCACTAGGCTACCTACGGCCCAATTGTATTTAATGATAAGATTTATTGATTGCTCACTAACATCGCCCAGCAAATCAACACGATGATTAATGGCTGCGGACCTCGTAGCTCAGAATCGCAGTCAAAAGACGGGGACTACACCTGAGCTAGCACTCCATTCTCCAAACTTCCACACCACCTCAATGTGAGGACTTTGAACCTTGACAAATCTGACGTACATTAACACGGCTACACGGAGGGTCTTTATTGATATCAGTGCTATAGAATCCTTGACTCGACACAAATAACCTGGCCACAAGTTTGCGACTATGACCACTCTCGGCTACCTTCGCCACACATAACATTAACAAGATAATGTAAAAGGAAAATAAAACTTAATATATTTTTTTAAAATTTATTATTACATTTACAATTAAAAATTGTTGTTAACAGCATGATTATAACTCACTCAGGAATGCTAAACATTTTTTGAAGATTCTATCCTTTCTTCATTGTGTTGCTTTTTGGGTGGTATGTATTTTGTACAGGTTAACATTGGGTTGAGCTTTTATTGGACCTATCTAGTTTTTCACTGTGTGTGTTTTAATATTATTGTTATTATTATTATTATTATTATTCAAAAAAATATTAAGTACTTATATATTATTACTAAATTTCTACTATTTTCTGCATTTCAGTTCAATTCATGATTGTCTTATTTGTTGCTATTGTTTTACATAAATATGAAAATTGCTCGTTGTGAGAAAACAGGAAATTTCTATGTTTCTTACACTTGTGGTAATAATTAGGAATTTAAATAGTGTTAGATACGTACTACAATATTTCTTACTTGCTTACAAAACTTTAATAGCTTTTCAAATATTGTTACCGTCTGTTTTATATACATATATGTCGCAGGGGAATGATTAAATTAGGGATTTCTTCAAATCCCTAAGGAAGACGATCAATTCACGCAAGATGTTAAAATAAGAACTCTGTAAGGTGATTATTTCCCTAAGGATAGTAAGTGATCTGATCAAATCCCTAACCTGTTTCAGTGAAAAGATGAAATAATATTGTCAAGAGTTTAAAAGTGTTTATTTAGTAAATATGGTGCATTATTAAAAGTAGAGTAATTAATACAACAGTAATCATTGAATTACAAATTATTTTTCCGAAATTAATTAACAAAATAATTAGATAATAAAGCTGGTATTTTTTTTTTAAAAAAAAAAGGATATTTGTAGTCGAATTTCAAACATTTTTTTAAAAAAAATTAGTAGTACTTCAAAAATATCCTGCTTTATTTGTATCAACTTTTTTTAGTTATAATTTCCCTTTTTAAAATAGCCTTTTTTGCTATCAAAAAGCTTTTTTTATCTACAAAGAGGGCGTGGTCGAATTCCCTAATTTGTTTGTTTAGATTTTTCAATTGAAGTTTTATCCAGTTTCTAATTTTCAGACGTATACAAACGTGTTATATCAATCGAAAGATAATAATACAAAGAATATAACTAAATAAAACTAAAAAAAAGATATTTAGGTCATTTTGTTTGGGGGCATCACGTCAGAAACCCGGCGCTGCCTGGAACGGACGAGAAGAGAGGGGGAGGTAAAAGGGAGTGGTAACAAGCGAAAACAGAGCTCTACAAATGTTGACTTGTTCTTTTCATCATTTCACTAAAACAGTTCGAGGATTTGATCAAATCACTTACTTAATCAGGGAAAAGACCTCAAAGAGACGTTATTTTAACATCTTGCGTGAATTGATCATCTCCATTAGGGATTTGATGAAAGCCCTAATTTCATCATTTTCCTGCGACATATAGTATATAACTAAAATTTTTCTTTTGGTCATAAATAATTTAGTTGAACTTAGTACGCGTACACGTTACATGAATGTTGTAGTAAAATTTTTCATAATAAAGCACTAAAAATAATTATTACATAAACCTTAAGTATATATATATTATTTTGCTTAAAAATTAAACTGTCTAATTTGTCAAAGCAACACAAGTCCCTTTTTTTTTAACCCGCGTTTGAAAATTGCATTTTTTTTTAAATCTCACTTATTTTCTCAGTCTCTCTTTAGTTGTTTCTGTATTAATTTACTAAAAGGAATCCCTTGTGTACAAACTGTGTGACTTGCTTGTGTTCATGTATTTATTTCCCAATTGCTAAGTTATTAAGACGTTTTATTTTTTCCTTTGAGCGATATACATGTATCATCACATTCTCTGAAAATTCCTTCGCAATTATTGTCTCATGCTGCCATCTACCGAGTTTTAATTGAGCTTTCTACATACATTGGAGCAAGCGTATTCATTTCATATTCCATATCAATATAAGAGAAGCTAATTTTTAGAAATATTGCATATTTCCATGAAATATAAGTAGTAATTGGAATTGGAATTTTATTACTGTTTATGTTAGTTTCTACATTTATGTGTGTAAGTTTGATTAAATTTCCTGCAATCTAATTTAATAAATTTATATAATAATAAAATGAGAAATATTGGGAACAATATCTATACAGAAATTTTATTTTGAACTGATAATATAGTTGTTGATACAATTACAACTGTATAAATCTGAGTTTTTAATCAGACTTAAAAATAATATTAAGGAAGAAAATTATATTATTAAATGTTGATCAAATTTTCAATGAAAAATTTATCTTGAATCCTTTTTTGAAAATGAAAGTAGAGTTTTTGGAATATAATAGTTACAAAATTATTTCTAAATTACGTTTTAATCTAAAAACCCTGAAAACAACTTCCCAAAAATGAAATTAGAATTTTTTAAACTAATTTGAATGAATTTGCAATTAAAACTTTCCCTTTGGATATTTATTGGGATGATAATATAGGATATCCTTATTCTGTGAGTGTGCGTGCTTCTAATATGCATCTCAGATGTTATAGAACAGATTGTAGACAATTAAATTTCCATTTATTACTAACGTGTATCGTTTTATTGTTTATAATTTCATATGCTTATTAATTAAGTTTACATGTTGGAGGCATTTCATAAGTTACAAAGAAGTTGTGAATATTTTTAACAAGTTGAGCTCAAAACAACTAAACGTGTTTTTATTACTCAGAATGAAACACAGCGAAATAAGTCTTATCCGTGTGCGGCGGGAGGTTTAAAATATATTATTATTTCTATAAATAAACCAGTTGTTTTCACACACACACAAAATGAGATTTTCTCTCAAAGACTGGTGGTCTGGGAAATCATAGATTAGAATTTTTTTAATGGATTAAAATAATACAGAGAGTTATACGAATATAAGAGCTTTTGCATTGCATAAAAAAAAACTTTTAATACACTTTCATGATATATACTCGATAGTATCAAAAATTGCAAAGTTTCGCATCAGATCGTTCGTTGTGCGGATAAAACAGGAGAAAATGTTTGTTATAGATTTCTTATAATAATATATCTTAAATTTAATCAAGTAAATTGTGTGTAAATTAAACGGAGTTTTAACATTAATGATATTTGTTGATCAATATCTTTTATAATTTTTATGATTCATCAAAATGGTACTTCTTAACGGATGTTTCTTACATCCGTTACATTGCACATTTTTTCATGCGTGAGCCATTTTATATAAATGAAGAATCACTATAAATACTATACAAAGGAAAGTTCACGCTTGGTATCGAATATTTTTCAGAGTTATAATAGTTTCAGAGGAGTTTTGCCAAAAAGTACATAATAATTGATAATTAAATAAAATTCAAACATATGAAAAGTTTATTAATGTTTAATTTGTGGTGTTATTTAGGTAAAATAGGTAAATGTAACAGGCCAAATTTTATTTTTAAAGACTTTTTCGGCAAGAAGAAATTAAACTAGACCAGTTAAACTTTATATAAAGTGTGTGCTTGTATTGTATATATATATATATATACATATATATATATATATATATACATATATAAAATAGAAGTGATATATATATATAAACTGCTGTTATTTAAAAACATTACCTTTTATTCAAGAGAAAAATAACAAAATAAGATATGATACTTAAGATATGTTTTTACTTCCTTTCTCGTTCCATTGTGAAATTCTTATCGAAACCTTTAAATTTGAGCTTGAGATACAACATGTAACTCTTTTTTTTTTTTAAATTCGGTAGGTTTTTTCCTCAGTTTGTAATCTGAAATAACGTGATAATTTCAGGAAAAATTAGAGACAATGTTTTTTTTATCTGTGATTTATTTATTTAAGCTTTTGATAATTACTGTAAAATAAATTAAATACGTAGATCAGTTTACTTAACTCGACTATCAAATAATAAAGTTTTACTTTTATCTTGTGGTTTCTAAAAGTAAGTCTCCTAATAGTAAGGCTAAGATTCTATTTATATATATCTTTTTTGGTGAGGCTCTGATCTCAGTAATACTTCCATAACGCATTCAATCTCTTGTGTGTGTGTGTGATTACATCTTCTCCAATTTACTTTACTTTCATTCATGAATCTATCTCCCTCACTAAACTAAACACTTACTAAACTTGTACTGAAATAGTATAGCTCATTTGCATACATCCCGGTGTCTTCACAAGGCGAGGTTATCATGTGAAATATCGTTATAAAGTAGCCCCAGAGAATAGTTCAGGGAAAAGTGCGTAAGAACCTGCCACAAAATGATCGCAATGTTAGGCATTTTTGACAGAGATGTAAGTTAGATAAAATGTTATTATAGGAATATATACATGAAATACCACGATTATATAAAACATTTTATATATACACTGCTTTTAAGCCTTTCAAACTTTGCTAATAAACTCGGTTTATTTGAAATGTTATTTCCATAATTCTAGATTCGTGTTCATTTTGCTGATTTGAAAAAATATCCCTTCTACAAATATATTTCTGTTTACATCATTTTTCTGTTCAGAAAACTATGGCAGTTTCTTAAAATCATTCACATTCCTAGTAAAAAAATATCTTACTTTTATATAAGTGTATATATGTATACATATGTTTTTTTAAAATAAGTATATCTTTTAAAATCACCAGTTTTGTAAACCGCTTTTAAATATGTGTGTGTGTATTTATTCATCTGTATCGTACCTTCATTAAATAAAATTTATCTACTTGTGGAAGTTTTGGCAGTAGGACGCGCCAGCTCAGGTGATGTTCGTATAACTTGACCGTGGCTCAAGATTATAAGGTTCGTCGCCCATAGCCCTCGTATACTTTCAGAATACGATGTTAATAAGCAATCCTGTAACTTTTCAAAATATATTTAAGTGTGTTTTCTTCGTTTTGCTTTTTCTTGGTTTATTAATAAGCGAATCTGTTATTTGGAATTTATTATAATACTTTAAATAGTTACAAAATTACTTTTTTTTACTTTTAAATTAATTATACAATGTAACAATTTCATGTGATGTATGTCATAAATAATTTTTCATGAGTTTTAGCTGTCATTTCCTTGAATGTGTAATAACTTTTTACTAACAAAAACAAGATAAAACTTTTGGAACTGAAGCAAATTTTCTTAAAAGAAGCTTACATACGAAGTAATTATATTAAAATCTTAATTTTTACAAGATTTTTTTAATAATAATAAATCGCTAATAAAAATTGTTTTAAAAATTATTTTACTTATTAAAAATAATTTAGATATTCTATTGCGGATGACGTGTTAGTTTAAAGCATCGAAAATAAACTCATATTCTGAATGGAAAACATTTGAAAATTGTTAAATTCCTTAGTTTAAGAGCCAACCAAATTTCTATTATTCATTAAATTTATATTTTTAATACTGATGATGTATGCTATATATTTTCGACACGCTCGAACGCTTATTGATATTCTTTAGTCCTACTTTTTTCAATCATATTCCAGATACAAATATGTAACAAAAACAACATATAATGAATGCAGTTTATTTTTCACAAAACTTCAGAGTGCTGCAATTTTGAAAGATTTCACACCAATAAAAAAATGAAAACTAAATTTACTTAATATTATATTATTATATATATACTGCCTCTCCTACTGCAATACTAAAGGAAATGCATCAAACGTAAAATTCATTGTAAAAAGAACATTTTAGTTTTTTTTTTTATTTATTCGTAGATTAAAGCATTAAAAAAGTCACCTGATGAAATTGACTTTTAAGAGAGAAGAATGTAAACACCCACTACTCTACAAATCGATTCGCGATGAAAAATCGGAAGCAGACAAATGTTCCAAGAATAGATGCTTCTAAAAATTATTTTCCTAGAACCAAAACTTATATTTAATAGATAAATTTTAAAGTCTAGAAGAAAATAGGAGCTTAAAATATCATCTATAAAAATAAAACGGATCTTCTTTATATGAAAAGCAAAGAAAGATTGAATGAAATCGGAAATGAATTTAGATTTGGTTTGTCTTTTTAATTCATGCATCAAGGCATTCTCAATTTTATAATTGCAGATTATGCAAAATGTTGGAAACTGGAATACATGCAGGAAAGATATTTTTTAGAAAAAAAAACGTAGTCGGAGAAAAATCATTTTTCTAAATCAATCTTTAATTATTTACCAATTATTTTCACATATTTTATCATTAAATTCAATCAAAAAATTTTAGAACTTTTAAATCTGACGTTCGTTGGATAACGACTTTTCTAAAAATTTTAAGATTAATAACAAAGCGTTTTCGTTATGTCATAGTAAAGATGTATTGAATACTAATAAGAAATATTAGTTAATAAATTATGAATTAACACATAATTCAAATATTTTATTTTTGTTATGACTTCAAAGAAAACTTAAATATTCCTTTTTAGTTCTTTTTAGAATATATATTTAATTTTAATTTTTATTTTGGGTACTAGAAATTAAATATTTTGGAATTTAGAAATTATCATGAAATAAGTATTATCATGCATAAGTTAAGGTTCTTCACCTAGAATTTTACGTTAAAATTGGTAACTTATAATAAAAATATAACAAAAATACCTTTATTATAAAAGTAATAATAATAAAACATTAAGTCTCTCTCTCTTCTATAAAAATTTTTTCCAATAGTTTTAAACCTTTTTAAATTAATAATTTTCATATAATCATTGTTTTTATACAACAAATTTAAGTTGAGTTGTAATAAATTATGAACTATTAATTGTCTGATAAAATAAAAATGATTCCCTATAATTAGTGCAGCCCGTAAAGAATTACTATCACAAACTTGGACATCAGGATAAATAGGCATCATTTGGTAGGCACTTCCTTTTTTTGGAATAGAAAAAGAGTTTTCAAAAGAGTTTTGCAAAAATTGACTCTTAAGAGGAATTACGAAGGTTTAAGAAGGGGTGCTTTAGTGTAAAGAAATTTCCTATTTTTGAATTGTTAAATCCACTTACTTGAAATTTGGTAAGCATGTTTCTTTTGATGAATAGAGATCCGCTAAGAGGGGTTCTTAGGGGAATCGACCCGTGACTTAGAGGCTTGTAGGGCTTATCGATAGAAAAATTTCCCTTTTTCCACAATTAGATTTAGACCCTAAATTTGGCATGCTTGCTTTCTTTGTTGAATATTCACTAAAAAAGCTTTTGTGGAAATCTGCTATGGGCGAGGGGGTTACGAGAGTGTTAAAGAACATGTAAACAGTATATATTAGTGCAACATCCTGAAAGACCCAGCGAAGTGGCTGAGTAACAGCTAGTAAATCTATAAAAGTATTTAGAATACTTTATAAATTTGACATAATTAAGGATTATTTGGTTTTCCAAAGTTTACACATACGAGTATATTCCGGTCAGAATTTTTACAACGTGAGTTAAATAAAACAATAAAATAAAGTTTAAAATGATTAGTTTATATCATGTAGTTTATTTCTTATAAGTATTTTTGCGTAATCATTTATTCAATTTAACCTGAATTAATGGAAATTGAAGCATGAAGCCAAAAATCAACCTGACCTAATTAAAAGACAAATCTAAAATTAATTTAAAAATGTTTAATTTAAGTAAAATTTTATTTTATTTCTTGCTATTTGAAATGCTTAAGTACAGTAAGACCCCACTTAACGCGGATATACGTTCCATCAAAGTAGAGCGTAATATGAAACAGCGTTAAACGAGGTTATCTCATCATGTAAATAATGGGGTTAGGGGAAGATGGGTAGAAAATTGCTCAGGTATTTTACCATTAAATTTATTAATTATGTTTTTTATAGCAATAAAACAAAAATTTATATCTTACAAATATAGAAACATAATAAATGAATATGCATATAAAAATAAATAAAATTCTAAGTCAGTATGTTTACATTTCAGATCATTCAGTCTCTTCTGTATTTCCAATTTTTTGCCATTTTATCAAGAAGGTAGATTGGCTTAATGGCATTTTGCGTTCAATTTCGTCTTAAATCCATATAGAAAGTCGTTTTTCCATTTCCTCTATTGTATTATTTCTCGAACGGATAATTCTAGTTGCAGAGCTTGTCGTAGTTGCAGTTACCGATTACGGTATTTTTTCTTTATTCTTAAGAATGGTCCTTATTGTTGAAGTTGCCAAATTCAATGCAGCACCCATTTAAGATTGACGTTCACCAGTATCTAATCTTCTAATCACTTGCATTTTAGTTTCTTGTGAAATGCTTTTTTTATGCTTTATTTTCGTGTTTTTTATTATCACCCATGATAAAATCACAATATTTGTCACTATAGCAATCGTTATATTATATTAATTTATACTTACAATAACGTCAACAAATGTTTGAAACGATAAAAATACTTTTGTATAATACTGACGGAAAGAGGAAACACATCAACACCTTCGGATATTGGGAAGCCTAGCACTGCGTGTTATTTCGGGGAATCCCACAATTCAAATAAAAGAGCGTTAAACCGAAACAGAGCAAAATGAAACAGCGTTAAGCGGGGATATTATTTGTTATTATTGAGTGAGCCAGAGTTATATTAATTTTTTTTGTGCAGTGAAATATTTTTATTCCCTTTTAGCATTCCGACGTCCTTCTTTTTATTATTTTTTGGTAAATTTAAATGTATAATTTTATTTATACGCCCGTATTGGCAAAAAAATAAATAAATAAAATAAAATAAAATTATTCTAATAGAAGCAATTTTATTCAATGACATAAAGTTCAGTTTTTATTCCCCTCTTCGCCTAACCTTTTAAGGGCAAATAACAAACAAACAAAAGTGAAGGTAAAATGATGAGAACTACTCTTTGACAAAATAAAGCACCGGAAACACATTCACAAAACAACATCAAAGGGGAAGATAAAAGAGGCGACTATCAAAGAAGAATTACAGCAACTTTCATGACAGAAAAAAATTCTTAATGCACTTTTTTAACATAGACTGACATATTCTAATGCATAGTTGCAATCGCAAGCAAAGTGCACTGTTTTCCTATTATTATTTCTTCCTTTCAACGAAAAAGGTGATCAAAACTACTGAAAAGCCTTGCAAACATATCCATTACAGCTTTTGTGAAAGTTTGAATAGAAATCGCATTTATTGAGAAAGATATGGGAATACACACAGTTACTAGTGAATTTTTTCTATTCATTGCTATTAATGTATTATTTTTTGCTTTGTTTTCCTTTTTTTTATGTCATCTAATTTGAGATAACAGTTTCTTGATAATGTTTTCTAAGTGTTTCCTATGAAACAATTGAATTACTATTACGAAGAAAAATCAATTGTTGAGAGTTGGTATTTTCACTATATACAGTTGAAAAGTGTAATATAAGTTGCTATTTCTTATCTATTCTATTTGTATTCAAGTTGTTTTGCTTTTGTTTATTACTAGCTGGTATACCCGTTCTTTGCACGGGTAAACTGAAAAATTAAACAACACATATTGGAGGATAAAGAAGTTTTTAATGAGTTAATTTTACATGAATTGCAAATTAAACAAAAAAAGCTTTTTGCATATCTTAGCTGAACAAAAAAAAAGAAAGAAAAAAAACACCTTTGTTAAATTTTAAGTCTGTAGATCTAATACCTGAGAAAAAGGGTTTTTTTTTATTTATAACTCCCCGTAACTCTCTTGAGGATCGATTTTTGCAAATACCTTCCTAAGCTGAACTCTGCTCAGTAAAAGTAACACATTGTTAAAAGTTTTGTGTAATGAACGCTTAAAATAGTGTAAATAATTTATATCTGTAAGTGTAATGCATTAATATTACTTTCTGTTGTATTTATTTTATGTTAAAATTGTAATATTCGCGAGCAACGCCGTTTCTTAAATTATAATGGCGATTCAATGAAAAACAAAGCGAAATGTTCACGATAGAGTCAAGTTGGCAACTGTCTAGCTACTTTCATAGCTCGAGCTTTATTAGAGCTCTGAAAGACCCGCCGTGTAGGGGAGTGACGCACGTTAACCCTTTATCTACAGCATTATGATTTACTGCAGTTTTTTTCATGCAGTATTTTTTTTTTTTATCACTACATTGAAAATTAAGGGATGTACATAAACAAAATACTCAACTTTGGGAAATTTAATTCGTTATAGCTAATTAATTAATTAAAGATATTCCACTGTAAAATTAATTATATACACCGTTCACTTAAAATAAACAGTCAAATCGTTTTCTAAGGTCTTCATTAACATAAAAAACATAAGTCATTTAAATTTTGACATTAACTATTTTTTCGGGACAAGCAATCAGCTGAAAACGCAATTTCTGCTACAAAACTATTCACCTTCCCTGCTAAAATACTCTTCATAGAACCCGTGCTGCCATACATCATAGAAGAGTGGATTTCAAAGAATATTCCTGCTAAGTATTGTCAGAATATACGTAAAATTGGTTATCCTATGTTATTTTAAAGTGAGTGGTACTTATAAGTACCGTCGGTAGATAAAGGGTTAAATCTGTAGAGAGCTCAAATGTCCTCCCGTTGGTGTGGTATGGTAGTTAAGAGAGGGGATGCTAGTTCAGGTGTCATCCACGTCACTTGACCATGGTTCAAAGTTACGTGGTCCGTCGCCAAAAGCCCCCGTGTAGCTGAACAGTGCGACGTTAATATTCAATCACTCACTCCAAAAAATACAATACAGTAATTATTATTATTTTTATACTTAAAAAATGCAACATCTGACTATTCAATTAAAATTATAGCGTTATAATTAACTACTAACCACAAACAAATTATGCAAATTTGTCCAACTAATGTAGTGTGAAAGACAAAGTTTATTTACTTTAAGTACCAGAAGCGATAAAAGTATTTATTTTGATATAAGGATAAATTTCTTATGGTTCACACATGAAAAACATCAATAGTAGCTATCTAAAGAGAGATTTAAAACAACCTGTGTGTGTCCCTTCAAAACTTAGCTTTATTATAAATTAAAAAAAAATAGGGATTACACTGATCACAGGAATAAATTAGAAGCCAGCACCTTGTGTAGACAAAACAAAAAGTGTTTCTTCACAAATAAAAAATAGATATATGCTGTCGCTGGCTTTTTTGCAGCGCACACCAGAATTGCTTGCAGATGGCAGAATTTTTTCCTACTTACTTGACAAATATCGTTATATTTTGGACACTTCACACAATGTCTTTATAAATTATAGCCTATGCTATAAATCATAGCGTATGTGTTATTCTAATGTATAAGCTATATTACTGTAAAGTTTCATTAAAATCTAGTCAGTTGTTTTTGCGTGAAAGACGACCAAATATCCTCACAAACTTTCGCGTTTATAATACATATTAGGATTAACTTTTTATACTCTATGAGACTATTTTTATCGCATTCCTCGTTTATTTTTTTATCTTATTTATCTATGTTTATTCTATTCTTCATTCGTTCAACTTTTGCTTAAACTTTTCAATAGTACTTCTGTTTTAATTGTAAATTTATATATTTATTGAAAAAAATCAGAAATTTAGGAATTAAAACGAAACGCATAACATATTGAAAGATTGAAATAGCAGATTGTATTTTCCAGAAAATATAATAAAAATGTTGTGATTTTTATTTTGAAAAACAAGCAAAAATAAAACACTCTCCCAAGTCTTTTGAATATCAACATATAGCAAAAATATACTCTTGTTTTGTGTACTTAATAATAGGTAATAAGTGAGAGAAATACACACACAATTAGTTTTTGTTCTAAAGAATTATTTGCTGAATCCTTAAGAAATTAAATCAAAAATGTAATATAGAGCAAAATTTCTTTTAAAAAATTAGAAGAAAATTGTATGAGCAGATGTATCGATAACTTAAAATAAAGCTAATCGATTTTGGAAGTATATTTTAAATCAAATAAAAACCAAACAAATACATCGATGCGATCGACCACGTCGGTCCGTCGTACCCTCCTGTATCTAACGGTCACATATCCGCATTACAGTTGTTTGGTTTCGTCCAACACGACTACCGATTTCCCTGAAAGAGAATCCACAATCTCGGTAGGCCACTATCCTTCCTCTGTCGAACTCGGGTACTTGACCAAAAGCTGATCGCCGTTTTCTACGAGACATAACTGATCGTTTTTTGAAAAACCCACAAGAAAAGCACAATTGCCGTACTGGAAATCGTCGAAATCTCCAAGCCTTACATACCGCTTTGAGGTGGCGCCACAGGTGCGCGTGATGTGTATCTGCGCTGAAATTCTAATCATTTGCATATCTAACCTCCGCTAATGCATGTTGTAAATTTCATGTTATTTGCATGCTTCCTTCAGGGTGTTGCATTTACGGTGGCCAGCAGTGTATATATATATAAGATTTATTTCAATGGGAACATTAGATTTAGCAATTTAGAAGAACTTTAAATCGCACTAACAGTTATTTAACACTTATACTCGTATATATGAAACACGATAATATATATGGATACTGTGCGGACTCTTTCTTTGATTTGGGCTTATTTTTAATTCTTTTTAAAAGATGATGCAGCTCGTCTAGGGTATTTCCTCCGGCATTTTTTGGGGGAGGGGAGAGGGGTAAAGGCGAGAATTAATATGGTGTGTGTTTAATTACAAAGAATAAAAAATTGTGCCTTTTTTTAAGCTGTTTAGGATAAAAAATGGTCTCTTAAGGGGTTAAAAAATATATCAACTTTTATTTTATCTCCGTAAGACTTTAAATGGCAGCGGAAATTATTTTTTTCTCAAAATTACTTTGATTTATGTGATTTTATTGTTTTATGATGTTATGAGTAAATAAGCGTTTTGGTGATTACAGACTGACGCTAACTGCAGAGTGGGGGAGAGATTTATTGATATGTGTTGCCAGCTGCTTTTATTACGTACAGGGATTGCTTTTATGAGAGTATATGCTGGTTTTTATTACGCTAAGAGTCAGAGTTAGATTGACACGATTGATAGATATTGTACTTGTCATACACGAAGTAATCGAGCGTATAAGGGAGTGACATGTAACATTCTTTATTTGTCTGTAGGAGAGAGAATTCACAGAAGTTACCCTAGTTATATATATATATATATATATATATTAAAGCAAAGATCAGTTCTTTGGAGAAATTTCCTCATACAAATTTCTAACGTGTGAAAAATAATACTTGAAACTAAAAATCAAGACAAAACTACAGCAATTATTTTAAGTATTTGCTGAAGTATATATTAAAAGAGACTCGTGGGAGATCAATTCACAAGGAAAAAAAATTTAAGTTTTAACTTTGAGTTTTAAATAAAAGGTTTTAGTATACTACCCGAGGTTGATTATACATTTTTCTTTAATGTAAAACACACAAATGAATTAATTACCTCGTGGATGCTTATATTAACCCGGAGATTAGAACGTTGCCATGGTAACTGATTGGTCATGGTCACGATTTCGTGCCGGCTTGTTTCTGTCGAGTCGTGGGTTGGAGTCTTGATGCAACTAAAGACCCGTCATGTATACAGAAACTGATGTATATTAAATTTGTCGAAACTTAAAACCCTCACGTTAGTGCTTCTCAAACTTTCAGTATTTGCGATCCAATATTCAATCATAATTTTCATCGTGCCCCCTTCCATACAATATACTTTGACGCTACGACTTAAAACTCTCAAGTGCTACCAGGCTTATATAAATGTCTCGATCAGCCAAAGCTTTAATTACCGCTGACGTATGTATGCGTTTTTCCGACGTACGATCTTTTTGTGCACTGCTATCCATAAAATTATTCCAATGGCTTTGAAATGCAATAAAAGGATCTTGACGAAAAAGAATCAACATCACCGTCGTAGAGGATATTGCTACAGCGGTCGTGGAAGCAAGCAGTGAATCATTTCACGTAACTGTCAGCGTACCAACAATTTCACGTACCTTTGATATGCCCTACTCCATTGTCCAACATATCATGCTTACAATTTTGAATTTCTACCCGATAAGATTCAAGCGGTTCAGCAATTGAAACCGCACGACCCAGACACTTGCAAAACCTTCACGCTAGAATTTCTCGCAAGAATGGCGGACGACGATTCATTGCCATTGAACATACTGTGGCAGACAAGGCCCACTTCCTTCTTAATAGACAAGTGAAGAGTCATAATTGTCACTTCTGGGTGACAGAAAACTTCCACACGCGGTACATGCCAAAGCTTTGCATGATACGAAAGTGACCGTACGAGCAGGTTCACTGCTTCATTCATTCTCGGGAGCTATTCCTTTGAACGAGCGACCCCTCAATGACTTACCATCTGTTCTGCTAACGGGGACCGGTATCGTGAGATGTTTCAGACCTACGTAATCCCTACTCTCTAGCAACGAGTCTGCCTACAAGAAACCATATTCATGCACGATGGAGCCCCACATTACAACGCGAGCTCAGTAAAACAATTGTTAAGACAGGAATTGACAGACGTATGTGGGAACAGCCGATCTTTCCCAAAAGCTTGTCCTCCTCGATCACCCGATCTCACGCCTTGTGACTTCTGGTTATGGAGCGTTTTGAAAAATAAAGTTTACCGGGAGAGTTTGACAACTGCGTTGGATTTGAAAACCAGTATTCACTGCCATAAGCTCCATCTAGTGGCTATTTTTTTTAACTATTTTGTTTACTTTAGAAACCTCGAGCGTATCATGTGAAATGTCTGTTGTCCCAAATATTTTTCTCTTCGGACTAGTAGAACGGCCTCCAGAGCTCTCTGAGTAGCGGAAGTTTAGTTTCGCTAACCATGTATTTTGTTTGTTTACTTTCAGTAAATTAATAAATTTTTTTAAATAATCTTTTGTTTTCGACTTTTCAATATGCTCGCACCCTTCTCGTAGATTTATCACGCTCCCCTAGGGGGGCGTGCCCCACAGTTTGAGACACGCTGCTCCACTTTGGTGTGACGTGAAACTTTAGAAAGTGAAGTATCAGACCTCGAGTGCCTTCCTCGTTGCAAAACTGTGGTCCAAAATAACGAGGTCCGTCATTTACAGCCATTTAAGATGGAAATATCCGCAATCGGATTATCCGTCCTATGGGATGTTGCTGACAACGATAAATTTACTATTTACTCAAATAGCTCACCCTTGTTCCCCCCCCCCCTAATTGTCTGAACAACAAATCTACGTATCTTAATTTAGAAAACAATATTTTTTTTTATTTATCTTAAATTTTATAATATTTTCTGGATTAAGACTCAGAGTACTAGTTTTTTAATGACATTGCTAATTATTGTGCTGAGGTTGCTTATGTTAATGGTGTAGAGATAGGTGTTTCTACCCTCATTTTCTTGTCATTAAAATCCTTAAAAAGGAATTCACCGAGAGTTGGTGGGGAAATTCTCACATTGAAGAAATCAATCCCCAATCAAGTTACGTTACATAATTTGTAGCTAGTCATGGTCCATTGATTTCTTATTTACCTCGGTTTGAATTCGTAGTGCCCTAATTGTTTTTACTGTTCTATTGGAGACGCTGACCCCATATACACTTGGTGTTCTCATGTTCTCTCCCCTCCCATCTGCTTAGTTCCACTCCACCACTAAAAGTTCTTTATTCTAAATTAAAAACATGTATTAGAATTGCTTCTGCACATTCCGTGACCAAAGTCTCTTAGGATTGAATCACTTTTTGCTGCATCTGGGTTCAATTGAT
>BMAV01021684.1:390874-416366 GCA_019973955.1 Trichonephila inaurata madagascariensis
AAATTAATTAGAATTTTTAGCTTTATTTTTAGGTTCATTAATAACATCAAAGCTAAGGAGTCTTGTAATAAGGACAAGTATTTAACTGCAGATGAGTTAAAGAGGAGTACGGAATTTTTAGCTAAAATAGCACAATTAAGTGAGTTTAAAGCAGAAATCGATGCTTTGAAAAAAGGTAAAGGTGTTTCAAAAACAAGTAAGTTAAAGACTTTAGATCCTTTCTTAGATGAGAATTCCTTACTCAGAGTTGGTGGAAGGCTTAGTAATGCTGATTTACCATTTGAAGCAAAACATCAAATAATTATACCTAGTAAACATAAATTTACTAAATTACTTTTTGAGCATATGCATAAGGAGTTGTTTCATATTGGTGCTCAGGGTTTAGTACATCAAATTAGAATGCAGTTTTGGCCCATTAATGGCAAGGGTATTGCACGAAAAACAGTTCATGATTGTATTGCATGCTTTAGACAGAAGCCTACAGGGGTAGATCAAATAATGGGAAATCTGCCATCAGAGAGAGTAACTCCAAGTGCTCCATTTTTAAACTCTGGGGTAGATTTTTGCGGACCTTTTCAAATAAAATTTAAAAATCAGAGAAAGGGGGTATTTTCAAAAGTTTATGTAGCGATTTTTGTATGCTTGGCTACAAAGGCTATTCATTTAGAGGCAGTGACTGATTTAACAACTGAAGCGTTTATTGCGGCTTTGAAGAGGCTATGTGCTCGCAGAGGCCGCATTTCAACATTAATGTCCGATAACGCAACTAATTTTAAAGGCGCAGCTGCAGAATTAAATCGTTTCATAAAATTAATTTATAACAAAAACGAGACATTAGCAAATTATTTTGCTTCAGAAGCTATTCAGTGGAAATTTATCCCTCCTCGCTCTCCTAATTTTGGGGGTTTGTGGGAGGCAGGGGTAAAATCATTCAAACACCATCTCTATAGAACTTTAGTTAATAGCAAAATAACTTTCGAAGAATTTGAGACAATAGTAATTCAAATTGAAGGTATCCTTAATTCACGTCCATTAGTCCCATTGTCAGATAATATCAATGAATATGAAGTTTTAACTCCTGGACACTTTATAATTGGTCGACCTATCAGTGCAATACCTGAGCCCGCAATTTTAGATATTTCAGATAATAGACTATCTAGGTGGCAGCATACAACAAAGTGTGTGCAAACTATTTGGAAACGCTGGAAAAATGATTATCTTAATCATTTACAGCAGAGAAACAAGTGGCAGTTTGAGAAAAATAATGTTGCCATAGGCTGCTTAGTGCTATTAAAGGAAAACGATTTGCCTCCCTGCAAATGGGCAATGGCAAGAATCTTGGAGGTTATTAATGGAACTGACGGTAAGGTCAGAGTCGTTAAACTGAAAACTGCCACTGGAATTCTCACACGTTCTATCTCAAAAATATGTCTCTTACCAATAGAAGATAATCATGTAAATTAAATTGTAATATGATGTATATTATATTCTTAGAATATTGCATTTTTCTATTTTTGAATATTGTATTTTTTCTTATTTTAGAATATTGTATTTATTTGTAATTAATTCATTTATACATTTGTAAACTTATAAACTTGTATTTTTTAAGTATATTTTTTGAAATATTGTATATTTCAACGCCGGGCGGAATGTTACGTCATCAGCGCACTGTAGCGCCATCTGTCAAAAATTTGTAAAAGTAGACATAATCAGGCTGTACCCCGACGAAGGCGGGTGCACAAATAAAGTAGGCTTAGCGTTGCGAAAGTTTGGTGATTTTTTATTCTTACCAGTTTACAGTCCACTCAAATATTGACGAAACAGGTATATTGGCAATTATGATAATTGAATGACTGCAACTGTTTGCTATAAAACTCGAAAGTTTAAATATATATATGTATATGAATTAAAGACATTTTTAGTTAAGGCAAAAATCATAAAACATATATTGATTTTAAACTATTTTCTAAGGATACAGAATTATCAGTACCTTGCACTACCTCTACCATAAAAAAATATTATGATTTTGAAAGTTTCAACCAAACTTGAAATCGAAATTTATGTCAAAATTTTCTTTCTAATGCTTTATTTTAAGTAGCTCGAATGGATGAGTGAACTTTGTATTATTGTTGGCAATTTTATTACTTTATTACTTAGTGAAACTTACAACTACTTAAGATTTCAATTGACGATTTTATTATCCTTTCAATTTTACGGTGGTTAATAAATGTATAAGTGTCCTAATAATAATTGACCTTTGTTTCTCTCTAAATTAATGGATATTTCGATAGATTTTTTTAATTTTTCTGAAATGATAACTTTTCGAATGCTATATTTTTCTTGTATTTTTAAATGATCTGATTCATAATTAAATTTGTTGAAGTATGAAAATACCTCTGATCTCAAAAAGTTTCTCAATTTTTAAACTTTTTAAATATTCTTCATTTTTTTTTTACTACATTATTAGTAATCTGAAAGTGTTTGATTCAAAATATATCGGACTTTCACTGCTAGGATCTTCAGAACTAACAAAGCCGTTTCCCCCCTTTTCTGTAAAAGTATTTATTCAGCAAGGCAAGCTCTTGTTCAGAGAAAAAGACCACGGTTGTCAAGATTTTACTGTCGTTTTTTTAAAGAGTAACTCTTTTTATTTTATGATTTAAATTAATTACAAAAGTATATCAATACTACATGCTTATTCATCATTTACGTCACATTAACACAAATGTTAAAGGATCTTTGAAATGTGTGTGCATTAATTTGCATTAGTCATTTCATAACTAAATTTTACTTAGCTCTAATGACGATCAATATTAGAATCTTCATTTAAAAAAATTGTTAATGCATACATTGAAAATTTGATTAAAAATGGATCTAACAAAAAATAATAGATAAATTGACTTCAAATATCCTTTTAGGTAAAATTAATATGAATTTGAAGGATCAATTAGCACTTTATAAATTTTGTTAAAGAAATGTGTATGTGTGTGTGTGTTGGAGATGTTAATAACTCATCCAACAATTTTAGGAAATAGATCTCAAATATGATTTAAAATGGTTCACTTTAAAAAGATCTTAAACTTCATTCTAAAAATATTTAATCGCTTTATTTATCGCTAATATTTAATATTTAAATCAATCATATATAGTCAGTGTTAAACATTTCAGTTTAACATAAGTTGAGTTTCTTATTCATCGGAAACATTTTGATTTTACGAATATTAGCTGTACCAGTTTACAAAAAAACTCTTTGAATTTTATTGAATTTAAACAAAGATATTTTTTGTATTACGTCGGTACATGAAATTGTTTATTTTATTTTATCTAAATCTGTATTTTCTATATATCACACTTAAGTACACTATATTATACACACAGTACACTATATTAAACTGCCGTAAATCAAATTCAAAGCTAAACTATAAATATATGTATAGAGTTCAAAGTTAGATCACACCATAACAGTATAATAGCAAATACGTATATATATATATATATATATATATATATATATATATATATATATGAATGTTGTCAAATTTTCGATATCTCATATGGTTGAGATGTATGCTTGGCACAGACCTGCAACCTTATAATTAGTTTTAAAGCTATCTGAAGTTTTCTGACAGATGTCACACTCACAACTTATGCCTTTACAAACTTCAAATGCGCTTTTCTCAAACTTTTATGTTTTCTATTTCCTAAGGTATTTTTTTATATTCAAGATAGTCTTAAAATAATTTTATGTATATGCACTAGAACATTTATTACACATTTAGATCTCAGAGTTATAGTTACTTTTAAAAAATGCCAAATTTAATATATATATATATATATATTGATTTTCATGTATTTTTCGGGAGCTATAAAAATAATTATCGGAATTCTATAGTCATATTTTCCATTGCGTACTAACTTTAGTTCCCAATAATCTAAGAAATATTAATCACACTTAAAAAAAACAAAAATATTAAAAATTAAATACTTTAAAAAGCATAAAAAAACTTCAGAAGTTTCAGTTTTTTATAAATCTTTCTTTTAAAATAATGGCTTTTTAAACTGGTATCTTTTATTTTAGAATCAATGTATTAATATAATCTGAAAAAATTATTAATTACTTTCAATATAAGTCTTCAAAAGTTTTTGGAATATGATAGTATGTATCCCCTAAATTTTTTAAATATGAATATAGTTTTTGAAAACTGGGATATCCTGTTGGCATAGTGGGAAAGTTAGGAGTGTGGGATGCCAGCTCAGGTGACATTCTTGTCACTTGACCATCATTCAAAATTACGAGGTCTGTTGCCAATAGCCTTAGTGTTGCTTTAGAAAAGGACGTTAATAAACAACCAGTCAATCATAGCGCCTGTAAAAATTTTGACCTTAGTACTTGAAAGCTGCTATTAACTTGTGTGGCTCATTAGGTCAGAGAAGTAAGAGATTCAGGTAAATTACTAAAAGACTCTGTTTTATGAAGATCGTATTAACCTTATAACAGTCTCGGGCACGGCATTATTGCTCCAAAATGTCATGGCCGAAATTAACTCGGACACTGCACAAGTGCTCCAAAATGTCACACCCGATATTATCTCGGACACGGCCCTAGTACTCCAAAATGTCACACCCGAGTAGTATACGAGTTAAATTTTATTTTGAGTGCATCTTATTGTTATACCCGAATACATATCGGGAGAAGTTAATTTCGATTTCATCTCTTTGTCAAACCCGAATCTATAACTGGACAAGTTAATTTGAGTTCACAAAACCACACAAAAGGGATTTACTGATAAGATATTCCCATTTTTATTTATTATTTTTTTAGAAAATAATACTCCACACAAGTAGCGAACTTTACCAATGCCGCACTGTGTGACAGCTATCTCAATCGGATATGTAGTTGCTACAAAACCATAAAAATTTTTATGCATGTACTTCAAAATATCAAATTGTAACTACTTAGTATATTTTTGCATTTAATTCAAAATATTAATTTTTCTTACTAAGTACTTATTTTGAACTAAACATTTGATTTTTGTAGTTAAACAAAAATTGACAATTTATGTGCCCAAATCATCAAAATATCTTGACAGTTAAAGAGTTAAGTGTGAAAATACAGTAGATTGGGGAAAATACACCTGTCTTCGAAAATAAGCTCCCCACTTAAAGCTTAATTTGAATTCCATTTCTAAAAATGGGCTTTCTTTGGTATTTTTTATTCAACGCCCATCATTATTTTACTCTTGAATACTGTAGTCAAGGGGTCATGGTCGTGAACTTGTAGGCGATGTTGTTATTGGCAAATCTTGAGTTCATGTCTTGACGTCAATAAAGACTCGCTATGTATAGGGGCTATTACGCGTTAAATATGTGAGGAATTCTAGCTCAGGCATCATCCCCATGACTTGACCACATGACAAATTTACAAAATACGTCTCCAATAGCGCTCGTGTCGCTTTATAGAGCGACATTAATAAACTCTCTCACTCGCTCACTCGAGAACAAATGCCCGGCAACTTAAATACCATGTTTATTTTAATGGCAATTAAAATTTTAGAATATGCGATTATTTACTCAAAACTTTTTTTTCTAATAATTCTTCGAGTATTTATCTAAAACTATTATTAGTATTCTTATTTTTGGAGAATTCAGTCACTTTTTTTCCCTGGACAAAACCCACAAACAAATCAATTTCAGAAATAAAATTGCATCCCAGAGTTATCTATTTCATTTATTGGTTGATTGCTATCTGTGTAACTATTCCAAGATAGTCAAAAATTGTTATTAAAACGTTTCGTTCCTCAAGTCTGTGACGGGGGAGGAGGGGGGGGGTCTTAACTCCACATTTTATTAATTCTATAGGGAAAAATATTTCTTAACTGTTGTATATTAATACAAAAATCACCTCCCGTTGTGAAACCCTGATTTATGTAAATTTGAGGGCTATTTAAGTCTAGCAAAGTGAGTGTAAGAATTAGTCGTGAGGCTGCTCTTAACTCTTTAACGGACACAAAGCTAAAATACACTTTTCCGAGATAAAGTACTTGATAAATGTAATGTTCTCATCCACTTTAAACATTATTTAGTCATAAAAAATATCTGATCGGGGGTTTTATTCCTGGGTGGTAGCTAGAGGTTATGGCCACTGCGCATTTACGACATTTAACTTATTTTTCACGACAGAAATAATGAATCGTTTTACAATAAACTTTTTTATGAAAAATTAACATTTATGCTAATAGCTATTTCAATAACAATTAAATACAAAATAGAAGTGCAATAAAGTAATAATAGAATAATTGTACAACATAGAATACTTACTTAGAATATACACAGAATACTTAGAATATACATTTAAATTGGTATATATCCACAGTTTATATTTTATTTAATGTTAGTATAAAAAGTTAGAAACAGAGTAATATTTTTGTGGATTTAAATTAGTTATTTCACAAATGTGATGAGCTATTTACTGTGGAGCTTTATAATATGCAAACGTTTTCTCCCAGCAGAAAAGCTGTAAGGAAAGATTTTCGAACCCGAGAATTTTTTTACCACATATTGTAAACAAAGTTTGTTTTTATTTCCGACCCCCAACATTCTCACGTGATTCTAAGTGCTCTCTCTCGAGTACAGGAAATAGGTCATTTTTCTGTTCTATGTGGGCAGTGGATAGAACCTCTATCCACATATAAAAGCTTTCCAAAAACCTTAATAAAACCTTTTTTTTAATTGTACAATTGCTTAATTCATTCAGATGAGAGAAAAGTATACTTAAGACATGTCGAAATTTTTTCAAATATCAGAAATTTTATTTATAGTAATCAAAATACTATTTGTAGATTTACACCGAGAAAAACTGTTTTTAGCTACCCATCAGAGAACATGAAATGCAAAATAAGGTACCGTGCTGCCCTCCGTATTAATTTTATGCTTTTTAGCTTCAATTAATGCATATGGATAGACTAAATATCCAACAACCACTTGGAGAAATTTTTTTTAATAAGTAGCTAGACCTGTTAGCCACTGCCCGCTAAAGGGTTCAAGTTAGATTAGCAAATTTATTATCAGAAGCCCTTGGAGTTCTTGAAAAGATGCTTTAATCAGATATATCCAGTTGATCCGGGAGAGACCTGAATGTAGTTACATCGGATCACGTGCAGTTGAGTGACATAATTATTTGTTTTAAGAATTTACGATAACGATTAAATTTGACTTCTCCCTCGATTTATAAAATTTCTTGATAGTAATTGGTAGATCAATAAACTTAGTTTTATAACAATGGCTAATCATTCGGTGTCCAAAACCTCACCTGCAACCGAAGGGTCGTGACAAGTAGGGTTTGCAGCCTCGGGATCCCGAAATCCAGGGATTAAAATAACTAATTACGGGATTTAAATTTTGTCTGACTTATATTTTGAAATTTTTTTCTCATCAAAATTTGCAAAGAATTTAATTCTCAGAAAATTTATGTAAAGAGCTTCCATTTCCGAAGCGAGATATTGTGCAACATTCATTGCTGTTCCTCAGAAATAAAAAAAAATTGTGAATCATTTATCTCATGTTTATAATAAATTTTGACTTTTTTCTTTTATGAGTCATCAATGATGAATCATTTTTCTGAATTATCATGTTAAATCAATATAAAAGATGTATTTTTAGTTCTTTCTCTCTTCTTTTTTATACAAGAAATAATAATAAATAAGAGAAAACACAAGAAATAATCTTAGTAATATTATTTTGTCATTATAAGTATATTCTCATAAGCTATTTAAGCTGTTTGAAATATCCAAATGGTATTTCTTCTGAAATCTTTCTGAATATTTAAAGTTAACTCAATTTTAGGCGAGTTATTTCAATGTTTTCTTTTTTAATCTACAGAAAGATATAAATTTAGTAACATTATTTTGTTATCATTATAAATATATTTTCCATTTAGATTGCATGTATTAATATTTAAATGTTGTTAAAAAATTTTCGAAAAGATAATTTTTTGAGAAAGCTAAAAGACAGAATTTTATTGGACTGAGAAATATACAATGTTTTTACTATTATTATTTTTAATATTGAAATCTGGTTTTTTTAAGTATTTTTTTATTAAAGTTAATTTTAGTGTTTATTATGGTTAGTTTCTAGTATTATATGTTATTAAGATTTAAAAAAAGAAGGAAAGTGTGTGTATTTTTTCCGTAGAAGTTGTATAAGAAATTTTTTTAGATTAAAAATTATGTAAATTATTCAATTTTTTGTACGTGCTGTGTACAGGTATATGTGAGTCTGTCAAAAAAAAAAAAGTTCAATTCATAATTTTAATCTTGAAAAATCTGCTTCCTTAAAATGTTTTCCATGCAGTTATCAATTCTAAATACATTAAACATAAAAAGTACAGTGTTTCAGGGAAATAAAATAGGGCTTTTATTTCTGTTTTAAATTTACAATAAGATTTTGGAAAATCTTAAGGCATATCGGTTTTGAATTCAAATGGGTCAATTTTTAATGAATTCCAATTGCACTATTTTTATTGTGTTCACTATGTACTATTTTTTTTATAATGTATTAAATTTATTTTTTATTTGTTTCAGTAAAAAATAATATTAAATCAAGTTTTTAATGAAGTTTTCAGTTTTATTATGTAATTTCAACTATGCTAATGTGTAAACATTTTTCATAAACAGCGACAAGTCTAAACTAGTTTCATAATGAAATAGGGAAGTTGTTCTATTTCTGATATCTTCATTTACAAATGTCTAAGATGTAATATTTTTAACAGAATGAATATTTATGAGGTTCAATTTCTTATGAGCAGGAGAAGAGATAAGATGAAATCTCCTTTATTCGACGAAATTTACATTTCTAAGCCGATTGTTGAAGTATGGGTTTTCAAGCTTACAAATTCCAGAATTCTTTTTTCATTGTAACAATCCTTCTTTTTTAATTCTAATTTACTTACAATTAAAAAAAGAAGGATTGGATATAGACTATTAGTTGTTTAGAATTTAGACTAATTTAGACTAAATTTGCATTGTTATATTTGTATATTTAATAAAATAAAAGTCAAATTATTAATGACGCTTAAGATTAAAAAAATAGTCATTCTGAACGTGTGTCTTTGCAGAAATGATTTTTTTTTTCTTTAAGCTCCAAATTTAAACCTTTTCTGTCCTCACCAATTATTTGATTGGCAAAATTGGCACAATAAAAATTGCTCTTTTTTTATACATAATAAATTAGGCTCACAATGTACATCACTAGAATTAAGGAGTTAAAATCCATTTTTTTTGTATTAAAAAGCTTTATACTATCTTTTCTTTAGTAAACTGAGAACATTTATTTTATATCAAAGAGACTTGAGAGATTTAAGAATATTCTCAGCTATTGGTTTCCTGTTTACTAGCTATGTTACAAACACAAAGGCATCTTTTTTTCAGGTTATTGTAATTTAATGTATTTTCCAATTCTCTCTCTGAAGAGATTTTTTTTTTTCATATTCACTTATGAATTCCTCAATTCTTTAAGGAATTAAAATGTTAAGGAGAATTTTGAAGTCTAAAAACACATACACACACAGTTTATTAGTTTTCAAAACTGTAGGTTTTTGAAGCTAATTTTTAGCTTCTTGTAACTGATTTTTCAAAATTAATTCATTAAAAGGTTCCTGGAACTAATATTTATGCATAATTCGAAACTTTTTGAATGTTTATGATTTTATATAAATTTAAATTCGCTTTAATAACTTTTTCTGTTGTTATTTGGATTTCTATCGAATTATACTTACTATTACTAAAAACTTTTCTTAAAATAGCATTTGAAATATTTGAAATTCAGTTCATTTAATTATTTAATTTTAGAAGTGCCTCTCGAATCCCCAACATAGAAAAGTAGGGTCAATGTAATATGGATTGAACAGCAGCTTAAGAGGGAATAAAATAGTAAAACAGAGGGAATTAGAGAAAGCTGAAATCAAACAACTTTGCCATACTATAACCAATACAGCATTTTAAAATTCTTGTTAGAATATTTCTATGATAGAAATAAAAGAAGTTTTCCTGAAAAGGGAAATAGTAAACATAAACTTTTTTGAAAAATGCAGAAAAAAAAGTATTAAAGAACAGAAAAAATAATAATAAAGTGAGTTTTGTTTGGTAAAGAAGACTGTGCCTCAACATCCTAAAAACTTGTATGCGGTTCATGCGTAATCTTAATTCTGCCTGAGAAGCAGAATTTCTATTTATGACTATCAATTTAGAAATGGAGTGACATTCATCACACCTCACCGGAAAAAAAGTGTATTAAATTGCCAGGAAAATAGTTGTAAAAAGAAAAAAAATCACACCAACTCTTCCTTTAAAACATCGGAGACAGTTTAAACCCTGGGCATTAGAAACTTTTTATTTCTATTGAATAAAAGCACCCTGTACTTAATAGACTACATCCTAGGTTTTCAATATTTTTGGAGTCGGGAAACACTAAATTCTGACCTTTTTTGCACAAATTATTCTTAAAGGCAACATAAGATTTAAAGAAAGGGAACCTAAAATCGAGGATACAATAAAGAAAAAGGCATTGCTCGAAAAAATAACTTTATTATTGAATAGAAAAGAATTTCAGACACTCACATTGTGAGGGTAAGGTAGTATGTGAGAATACTTTATCAAAGATGTAAAATACCAATATTGATTGAAAAAATACATTTATTTAAATAACATTTAAAAAATTCGAAAATTTAACGCTATACATACATTTGGTGATTTTTGTAGAGTTCAGCAAATATTGGGACGAATAAATGATAAAGTTATTCATTCACATATGTTCTAAATTCCCCAGACTATCACGTTTCTTTTCTTTTTTTTTAATATTAACCATTGTTGAAATTTCTTCCTCGCAAAGATAAGAGGAAAAGAAGATACAACGCAGAGAAAATAATGTGTTTTGTGGCGCTTTTTTGCAAAACCCGGATAGTCTTCTTAAACCTCCGTTAGGCACGTGAATCTCTCAGATGCATAGTAAAAATAGTTTCGTTGCTGCGTCTGCATGGTAGGTTGGAATATGCCCTCACCCCTCGTTCTTCTATCTGTCTTTCGTCACTCGCCCTAGGATTCAGTGTCAAGGACGAGGAAGATTTTTTCATATTTCGGGCGGCAGGGGCCATTGAATCTGATAGATGCAGCGCGCCTAACAACGCCAGTTTTTATGACTTTGTACTATTTCGTTAGTTTTGATTTTTTTTTTTTTTTTTAAAATAGTGTAGTTTTCAGTTTTATACGAAAATAACTCGAAACAAGTATTTTGTAACTTCTGTTCGATACTTTTTTTGCTGGTAGCTGTGATACACCTGCAGGATGCCGCGTGCCAACCAAGTGGCTGTATTTTATTCAATCCTCAATGTATAAATTTATTCAATCCTCAATGAATAAAAACCCAAAATATCTATATGGGAATCAAAATCTCACTCAGATCTTTCGCTGACATATCTAGAAAAACTAGGTCACGAACCTTTTAAAGAGCACCTGCGAAGACAGTCTGAGTGTAACATTCACATGCCTCGTTCATTTTGACTCAGGATTGAAAAAATATCTGATATACAATGTCCCTGTTGTAACTCTAGTGCAGCAGCGCTGCAATCGCTTGTTTACAAGTGTACATTTTTCTGTCTGTCTTGTTTGTCTTGTAAATAAACGTGTGTCCTTTCACCGAAGGAGTTGCGTTTCCATTGAGTCGCCTCATCTTTCTGACAGGTAAGAGCTTTTATTGTTCCATTATTTTACGAATTGAACTTTTGAATTATGGTAACGAATGATGTACGAATTTCCGAAGCGACATTTGAATTACGATATTGAATGATTTACGAATTTGAACAGACCCATTTAAGACGAAAAATCAAGAGAAACATCACTAGGAACTTGGAAAAGAAGGTACTGTTCCCTTTTTTCAGGACATCATGAAAAGGTAATTAAAATTTTATAATGCATTATATGAAAGATCCATGTCCCTTGAACAGTATACAGTATAAAGTGACTTGTGAAGACTGCAACTAAGCATCTTAAAATGTACACCGTGGTGACATGGTGATACCTAACCATTAACTTTTTGATGTGTTTTTTTTTTAATAAATGTCTCATTTCCTGATTCTATTTTAAATATTATTTTATGCCAAAGAAATCTTTAATGTCACATCTCACCAATAAAATGATTAAATCATCTTCAAATGTAAGTATGAGGTAATGCATCTGAGAGATGCCGCGGGCCTATGGATGAAACTTTTTGAAGCGCGCCCAGCGGAGGGTTAACAGAGAACCAGAATTCTTCAAGAGTATTTTCAATTAACCTATTTGCTCAAATATTATTTTAATTCTTTTTTTTTTTAAAAAATTTTTTTTTTTTGGAGCACTTGAAGTGGCTTATGGAGCACCAGAGCTCAGACAATCATAGATTGAGAACTTCGGGACTAGATACACTTAAGTCAAGGCATTAAAGGAACTTCATTTTTAATTAAATATATACGCTTGTGTTTAAATATAGAAAATTCAGAGTTTAAAGGGAGCTAAGAACTAGTATATTTTTCTATTTTATTTATATTAAATTTTCACTCTTTCCGCAATCAACCCGATTTTGAAAAGTATAATTCATTACCATAATATTTATTTAAATAAAATTCTGATAACGTAAAAATGAATGGGCTTTAAGGATTGTTAGAAAATGCAATTCCGAGTCTTAATTTTATTTATTTGTTAAGAATAAGCCTTTAATTTCAATACATAAATGTGATTTAATATTTTATATTACGAAAACTTATTTATTGCTTTGTAATTAAGGCCTATTGTTGATTTAATGTAATATTTAGGACTTTATCCTATTAATCAGTTGCTGTCTATAATATCAATCCTCCAATCCTCAAAACAAATTGGAGATTTGAATTGAAAAATGAAACGAAGTAATAAATTAATTAATACAACTTTTCTGTACACTTTTCATTTTCCTTTACATGAGCTTATGCAATAAAAGCTTAATTTGAAATAATTTTCATTTGCTTTCGAAATTGATTATCACTTACTTTCTAATATCTTTCACTTTTGCGTTACTCTAATATATGTATGAAATAAATTTATTAAAATACATAAAATAAAACAGAAGACATGTTCACAATGAAAATTCTTTATTACTTCTGTGGTACCATCAATCAATCAAAATCTAAAAACGATGACTTTACAAACATCATCACGATCCTTTATGAACAATAAATATAATGAGTTAAAATAAATAAGTCTAATCCCTAATGCATTATTTGCATTTGCGTCTTCGTAATGCAGATGACAACTTCCATCTAGCCTACAAAGACATATATACAAACACTTACAGATGAAACTGACTCAAAAAGTAGTTCGCTATCGGGTTACATCATTACAAAAATGGTCAACGTAAAAAAGAGGTACACCAAATAGCTATCAATCCATTCATTTCCAAAGGGATTTTTCTGAATCCATCCGGGTATCTTGTCTACTTGAAAACGTCTCTTGCAAGTCTACTTCCTTCTGAAGCAGGAGACGGGGTTGAAGTAGCAAGGATGGTATCTGATTTGACGTTTTCTCAAAGCATTCAACAGATCCAAATCAGAAGGAGGCAGAGGCATACGGAATCGCCTGTTGTTCAACACATTGCCCAAGTATTGTTGGAAATTGCCCTCCTCCTGTGGAAAGAAGTTATTTGTCAATAGAATTATTACGTATTATACATTATACAAATACAAACCAAAAAGAGGTTTTGATAAAAAAAAAAACATCATTTTTCACACATCTAGATTAGAGCATTTGTAAGACTTTACAAGTAGTCAAATATTTTTAAAAACATACTTTAAACCCCTCGTGAGCCTTGGGGAGATAACATCTTATATACATGATTTTACAAAATACACCTGTGGGAAGCGCAAAACCCATTATAATATATTGGCATTGATATTATAAAGATGGAAAGAATAATTCCCGCTTCAGTTTTATGCCACTGCACATACCCCATCGATTATAACATCTGTAAATCGGACAAAAAAAAAAGATGGTACTAAAGAAGAAGCACCTTGTTTAAAAGCTGTCACTGTATACAAAGATGTCATAGGAGAGGTTAATCGCTTCGATCAAAGAAAAAAAATATACTATATAAGAAGAAGATCTGTGAAATGGTGGCAAAATATCTTTTATTTTCTTATTGACCTTGCCATCATAAATAGCTTCATACTGTGGAAAGTGAACGATAGAAACAGAAGATTAAACCAGATAATATTCCGTTTAGCATTAGCTCGACATCTAATAGACGAATATTTCTTAATAGAAAGGAAAGGACGCCCTATCTTCCAAGCAAACAAGTGTGTAGTTCCGGATGATGTGGGCTTAGCCAATATGGGAAATCCTATATCAAAGATGGTTTCCAACTCTAGACGATGTAGGAAATGTAGCAGAAAGGGACAAGAAAAGAGGACCCGCTGCATCTGTGCAGAATGTGATGTACCCTTGTGCATCGCAACATGCTTCTCATCTTTTCGTGGTGAATAATCCCCATTAAATTTAGTTTTCTTTATGACGGTGAAGAGTTCCTTGGAAAGTATTCTTCCCATCCCTAAAACTTAAATGTAAACATAAATTCGGCAAAATAAAATGTATTTCCTTTAATGCTATTGCTCAATTGTTAATAAAAATAAAAAACTGCTAGAAATTCAAAAGAGAAATAAATGGCCGGCCAAAGTTTTAATAAGTATTAATGCTAATTAGATCATAATAGATTCAATTAAATTGATTATTCTTTCTAGCATAATTGTTGTTTTAGAACTATGCCCTTATTAATATTTGCTTAATATATAACTCTTTATTTCTGGTACTACAAGTGCCTTTTTTTCAACTCCATGAAGTTCCGACCAATTTTTACTCCTGATCAGATGAATTGCTATTAATAAAAATTCAAAATAATGTATCTTTGATGCTACAGAAGTTCTATTAAAATCTTCTTCATAACAATATTTCATTTCCCCAAACATATTTTTTTCAAATTCGCATACAATTTTGTCAACAAAGCATTTTTCTTTTATGTCATTAGTTATTGAAATTTGAGTAGTGTTTCAATAGTTTGTAATTAACCGCTTGTGAGATAAACATAAAATTAAAAAAAAAAAGCTGGGTTTATTTTCAGATTTTTCTAGCTCTAAGCCTTTCTGTAGACCATTTTTTTTTCATCTTTCATAGTTGTAATTATCTTGTCAAGAGATATTAAACTACTTCCTCTAACAATAAAGGATCTATGTTTATAGAGAGCAGAGCTTTTTTAAAAAATGGCTTAGCAAAATTTTTAAAAATGGAGTATCTTCCTTTCTTTTTTAAGTAAAATTTAAAAAGTTATAAAATGTTCTAGACCGTGTAGTAATTATGTCTAGTACATATAAAAAACTGCATAGGAAAAATTACAGAATACTTTCGCAAGAAATATTTTATAGTTAAAGTTCAAAGAACTCGGATAATTTAAAAATAATATTATCTAAAAATCAAAAAGATACAGATATATTTTTTTAATAATATGAGAGGTAAAATCCTCTTTAATACAACTTAAAAATGTAAAATATCTATATTTGTTTTTACAAACCGTTTGAATTTTATTTTGTGTGATAAAGGTATAAATGTTCTAAATTTTTTCTTCTCTAAAATATCAATTTGCCTTTTCAAGGCAAACAGTCTTCAGGTATTCCTCAACTAATTTCCGAAACTATAACACACATTCATATTATCCTGTTTAATAAAACCACTGATTTCCAAAAAAAAATCTGTAGGGGAAATAAACGTTCTTAAAATTATCTGGAATGTTTAAAAATAATAATGCAGCATTTTTTATACTTTATTCAAAAACTTAAAAAGTAAAATTGTAAAAAGAAACAAGCATCTTATTTTTAAGTTTCTACATTGTTATGTAAGCCATTAATGCTTTTAATTATAATGAATACAGTAATTCCAAAATACCACTAATGAGAAAATAGGAGAATAAAAGCAACCTTTTTTTTCCGCATATTAATCTGAAGTTCATGAATAAATAATTCTTTAACAATTGTATTAATTAGAAAATTAACACAGTTCAAAATTTTATCAATTCATTTCTCACGCCTACTTATTTTTTGAATTAATCTAGCAAAGCAAATCTTTAGAACTAAGAAACATGGGGATGATCATAAAAATTTAAATCATTGCACGTGGACATTTATTTAGTTTAATAAAGCGTATTAATAAATTGAAAAAAATTCTCAATTCCTTTGAAAAGAAGAATGAAAAAGCGAATCATATTAATCGAAAAAATAAGAATACCATAAGAGTAATTTAATTTAAAATTACTTATTATAATGAGAGAGAGATTTTTTCGAGCATGTCAGATTTAATTGATTTAATTCATTTGTGATGTCTCGGGAAAACCTTTTATCTAAAGCTTTTTTTTTTAAATCTTGTTGTTAGTTCAAGGCAATACTTGAGTACATTTTTAAAAGTAAACATATTATCACAAGATCAAACACATTGATTAGATAAATATAAAATCAGTCATAAAATAAAATTTAAGGAGATTTTTTTTAAAAAAAGTACATATAATAAAATTATTTTAAACTAAGTAATCTGTAAATTTACTTCTAAGTGCTTAAATGCTTTTCCGAAAAAAAAAATTCTTTTTTTTTTTTAAAAAAAAAAAAGTTTTTGTTTCACAGATTCGTCCTGTGTTCAAAATCATGAAACAGTTTTCTAGAAATTATTTAAATATGAAAAATAATATTCTTAATGAAGTATTTAGTTGCAAAATCCAAAGAATAAAGAATTCAGTTGCAAAAAAATAATAAAATAAATTTTTCAAGCTTCTTTCAAAATAAAGCATATTTTTAAATGTATCAAATTTCATTCTGATTTTCTTCTCACTAGTGCTAAATCCTATAAATATTTCTTTTATAAGATATGGATAATAATAGTGTAAAACTATTATTGTTATTATCTGAAAATGTGAGAATTTTTCGAAATACAAAAAGGAGAATGAGTTCCAAAATGGATAATTAAAATGGCTGGTATTGCAAAATATGATCGACATAATTTATTTGTTTTTGTAACAAATATCTTATAATAATGTTCACACACATAAATCTTATAAATAAATTAGTTTGTGAATTATCCTAATTCTACGTACTTTTATAATAAATCAAATTTAGAAAATTACATTGAAAATTGTTAAAAAATTGCCTGTTTACAAAAAAACAATTTGCTCCTTTCTACCTCAAAATAGACTTCAAAATAAAAGCAGTATGTATATTAATAGAACTATAGATTAACAAACACAATTGAACTTCTCGGAACTATCATTAAAAAATGTCCCTTTGAAGAAAAAAATATTTCTGACCGAATACAGATTATTACAATACATAATCTTGTGAATTTCTGAGCTTTATTTTCATGCTAGTAAATATTACCAAAAAATGTAAAAGGCAAGGTATTTAAAAATCGAGGAAAGGATTTTTATTAGAATCAATTTTAAACCAGTTAATAGTTGATTAGTTATAAAGGTAAATTTAATAGCTAATGATGAGTTAATAATTAAAATAGAAAATGAAAATAATTGATTAAACAAATAAAAAAGTCCGTTTTCTCGGAAGTTTCGTTGAATTTTTTAAAAAAATCATTGTGATCTCTTTCTTTCTGTATTTCTATAATATAAATAAATTATTAAAACAAAGTAAATAATTGTCTCTTAATATTCTATGATATTTTCTTAGAAACAATCTCACAGAAAATTTTGCTTTCAAATTAGAAAATTTTAGTTTAAAATTAATTTCTTGCATAAATTATTTCCATTTTTAAAACAAATTCATTCAAAATCCAGCTTAACTTTCTAATCATTTGTAATCAGTGAATATTTTCTTTCACCTGGACACTAGAAAAAATTTTCATAATAAAAAAACATTCCTTAATAAAACAATTTTTCTGTTTTATTTATTTGCGAGCAATTATTATTTCCAAACTTAAATTTCTTTACACACAAACAAAAGTTTAATTTCACCCTGAAATGCTGTGGGTAAAATAATCACTCCATAGTCAAACTTTAGACATGAAAAGAAAGAGAATAGAGCTATAATGTAAGGTAATTAGACAGGCCTCATAATGGCGTTTCTCACGAATTTCACCAAATCAGAAACAATTGTTACATTTTGTTAGAAAAATATAACCTAGTTTATCGTGATTGAAGAAAAATGGTTATCTCTATTTCATAGCTTATTTTCAATGTTTCATCAAGAATGTAATCCTTTTTATACCTTATACTGAAAAGAAAACTAAATAAAACAACACAATTTTTTGAAATAAAGTATCAAAATCCAATAAAAGTTTAAAGTCTTTTAATTTTTTTCTATACTATGATCTTAAGATTAGTATTTTCTTAGAAAAAGAGAATCACAAGTTTGGTAACTTAACTCAAAAAATAACTCATGCTTTTTTTAAAAAAAATAAAAACATGCTATTGAATTGGAAAAAATACCATAAGCGACATATTAGTTGCAATTTATATGTTCCGTTATACAAATAAAAATTATTATATTCATAAAAATATTTCACACAATTTGAATTTGAGCATAGATTTTATGAACAAGCAATTAAGAATAGGCTGCTTTAAAATATTCATCTTATATCGAATTCTTACTTAAATTTAAAGCATATTTTAATACCATAGGAATATCAAAACCAAAACTATTTTGTACTCATGAAAGTTTTAAGCTAATTTCAAAAAAACATATATGATCTCAGCTATCCATGTTCGCAAATACTGTCTCATAAAGTTTAGCGTATGATTCAGCAGACAAACTTGTTAACTGAATTATAATTTGAAAGGATTTCATATTCTGAATATAAGCTCATTTAACAAAATGCATTTCATTTCAAGTGCTTTAAAACACAAATGAATTTTAGGCACGAGAAAATGGACTTACACCAAACACGAACATTAAAATCAGCATAACTCAATTGCTTAAAGTTTCTGGACAGTTTTGAAAAGTCCTACCGAAAGATCACTATTTTCTTTTCCAAATTAACACACCAAACATTCCCCAAAAGGGCCCTTCTCTTTAACAAAGCAAATTTCCCTTCAAATGTCAAATGACTTCAAAGCAATATCTTTGTTTTATTTTTCGAGTAATTAACGGAAATAGTTAGTTATGGAGAGAAATCAATTAGAGTAAATAAACTTTGTGATCCTCTTAATTACACCATAGGCACGAAGAATAGAAACTCAAATAACTGTGTTTGCATGCATGACACATAAATGCATGCAAATGTACGTTTGCAAACTAAACAGAGAAAACTTCAGTTAAATTTTCTTCAACCCACAATTTAATTAATGTTTTTTTTCAAACTGCTTGTCGATTAGTTTCCGGAAATATTTGGACAGTGGCTGAAATTTGAGCGAAACGGTATTCGAAATAAAATTAAAACGTACATTTATCTCGAATAATGCTTGATTAAATGCAATGTTTTCAATAGTGTCTGGTAATTCTATTTATGAATTGTGAAAGGTGACTCTTATTTAGCACCTTGCAATAATTTCACATACCGGCGAAATTTTTCTTCAAAAAGTTTCTCTTTCATTTCCTTCTCCCTTTTGCATAAATTAGGTCTTATTAACTGCTTTAAATCTTTAACAGGTTAAGTATGACCTAAATTCAGAAAATAATAAGAATATTTATATGATACTTTAAATATTTTTTGTTGTAAGAACTCGATGCATAAATCATTTTTACAATTAACAGTCATGCTTTTTTTTCACGTGCGTGCATAAAATAACTTAAAGTACATGGCAAAATTATTAATCAAAATCAATACTCTTTTTTGTTATTCATCTTTTACTTTAATGCAATTCATTTTATCTATGTATCACACCAACTCTAATCTAATATATTTAAAAAATATTGTTATAATTCTTAAGTAATATATCTTTGGTTATATTATTTTTTATTTCTCATTCGCATAAAATTGAAATTCATTAATTATAATTTACTATACATTAAATCTATACATTAAAATTTTGTTTCATTCATGTAATTTAATGTCATTTTATAATTTGGTTTGCTTCTGTTGTGTATAAAGCTACAATATAAAACATTTTAATTCGAATTTTTAAAAACAAAATTGCGAAGAAAAATGTAAAAGGACTTGAGAGAAACATGTAGGTATAGTAAAAATTATATACAGAATTTCAAATAGTTTTATAAGAAAAACCGAAACATACACACGCGAAATCTTACAAAGAGCTACTACATGAATTCAATATATTCTATTCTAAAAAAAGGTAGAGAAAAGGTAATATCGATGAAAAACAAATTCAATATTGTCTTTTGGATAATAGTAAATTTTCTCGAATAAGAGAAGTTTTCTTTCTCCAGTTTTATACTTTTGTGTGAGTAATGTAGGAAAATTTTTACGTACATAAGATTCTTGTGCCTTGTACAATAAGCAATCGATATTAATTAATATTTCAAAATCCCTTAAAAAAAGTACTGAAGTTAATTAAAACATTCATACCTTGAATAAATAACAAATTTTATAGTGAATTACGCTATGCTTTCTGCTTTTGGATGAAAGTCCAACAGCATTTCATTAATTGCGAAAATTACAAAAATGTATTTTAAAAACGAAGCAAAAGAATAAAATATTTTATTGCATATAATATGAGATGCAGCAGTACTAATTTATTGCTAATTTTATCAATCTTATTTAACATATAAATTGAGGCATCCTTTAAGAAAGTGTAAAAAAAAAGGCTTTCATTTCAAAATATGCATATTTGTTCCTGAAACATGTAATTCCTGAATATATAAATCTTATATATATATTATGAAAATTTTACTTTTTTATTATAAAAAAGATATAAATGCTTTTCACAATAACGGGAATGTTATTCTTGTGTATGCTTTTTATAACCCTACAGCAAAACAACTGACACTTATAAAATAAAAAATAAATTAAAGGCATGTACAATAAGCATGTTGACTGATCGTGCAACATTTTTTCTAAATAACTGATGTATCATTTTTCATATATATTTATCAGGAATAAAAGTTTTGGTCTATGAGCCCATATCTGTCCCCGTACAAACAAGCAATAGCATAATCAGACAAATATTCCATGAAAGTACGGCGAGAGAGTATGGGATCAACTACCTGCCCTCCAATGTCCGAGAAATCGACCATTACGATAACACAGGTTTGATGGTCTGGGCAGGCATCACTTTGGATGGCCGCACACACATCTATGTTTTTGCAAGAGACACTGCGACTGCTGTGAAGTTTTAAGATGAGGTCTTTAAACCCTATGTTCGCTTTTTGGTGGGTGTAGTTGGTCCTAATTTTACTTTAATGGATGACAACATGAGGCACATAGAGTTCATCTAGTCGATGAATTTCTGGAAAATGAGGATATTGGCCAAATGGATTGGCCAGTTAGATCTCCAGACCTCATTCGTATAGAGCATGCCTGGAACACTCTGGGGAGGGCAATTGCATCTCCCTTCCGAGAATCATCCAAGGCTTGAAAACAAATTTGCTGGACGAGGGATTAATTTCTACAGGAACTCATAAATTCCCTTATTTCCAGTATAAAACCATGGTGTGAGACCTGTTCATTTGAAAGAGGGACCATACCCCCATATTAACCACTATTTTTGGTTATATTCTGCAACTGCTGTTTCATACCGTCCGATTTCGATGAATGTTACACACGATCTTGCTTGTGTATTTATACTGTTGAATGATTTTTTGTGTGTGTTGTATCAGACCTATATGCATACTGAATTTTATTAAAATCTGTCCAGTAGTTCTAGAGATAAACGACAAAATCTAAAAATTCTCTTAATTTTAAACATTAGTGTAAATATCATTTTATTATTATCATTATTATTATTTTGCTATATAACCTTTACTTTTGTATAGCCACCCATTCTGTATAATGGTTAGTGATGCTGACTGCGGTACCGTAGGGTCTGTGTGTAAGTGTGTGTGGTATAATGTCTTTGCGGCATGGGGAGTACTCTAAATAGTCATCGAGCCGCAAGTCTACTCGTGAGGTTGGTGGAAGGGGAAAAGAGGTGGAAGGCCTCTGACCCTCTCAGTGGGTTCTCTCTCAAAATTGGAGTGAAATCTAGACAAATCGTACTGTCGCCTGTATGGTGTTCAAAGATACGGTTAACGACAGGTATACCCTTTGCCACGATGCTTTTCGTGGACATTGATCTGATGCTACTGTCAATCAGGGGGCATAAGTAACAACAACAGTACTTTTGTATGTTTCAAAATCATTTTTACTATAGTTTATATATCATTTATATAAAAAGAAAATCAAATAAAACTGAAACGAATTGTTTTTTTAAGCAATTCGTTTAAAAAACAACAGTTTTTTGAAAAATAATACTTCATTATATTTGAATATGAGTCCCCCTTAGTGCCCTAATATTGTGTGAGTATGGTCGCAAAATTTAATTATAACAGATAAAATATGTAATACTTGAAATGATCTTAACAAGGAAACCTTGTTCCTGTAGTTGAGTTTCGAAACAATTAGTGTCGACAGGTATCGAGGCATTAATTCGTTTAAACTTTCTACCCTTAGCTTAGACAAATTAGTTTATTCATGGAATAGAATTAAAAGATATTTTAATTAAACTTAATGTTGGAAGGAGTAAGGGGAGTAAAGTACCCTCAAGAGAAAACCTCATCTTAAAAGGCTTACAGTCAATAGACTTGCTGTTGTCCGTTTCACAAACATGTCAAATCAATGAAGCAGATGTTTCGGTAAATATTTGATCACTCCTGCTTCGATCATAATTCGAGCTTCAATCATTTCCTTCTGTTGACTAATCATCATCCTTCAAGTCGTAACTTTTCCATGAAAGTTAGTTGTTCCCATCTTGGGAAACTTCTGTTTTTATTGATCGGACTTTTGTCTAATATGCCAAATATTTTCCCCATAGTGGCTTAGTAAATATCAAAAGCCAATTCAGTGATAATATCGAAAGTTTGGGGTCGAAGGTTTTCAGTAAAAAGATGAGATAAACCAGTTATCAATCAGTTGGAGACACTAATGAAAGGAAATAGCTTTTCTGGTAAATAAACTTGAAACCCTTAATTTTCTGAGCCCACATTGTTTATCTTGTCATAATTTTTTTTCTTTGTCATAATTCTTTGTCATAATTTTTTTTTTGTAAAAAATACAGTAAAATGTTTACCAAGGCTTTTTTAATATAATATTTTTGTAAAAAATAAAAAGGAAATTTTTTGTAGTTACTTACATTCTGGTGTTTAAAAAAACAAGCGACGAAAACAAATTATTGATATAGGAGAATTATCTCTTTTTTAATAATATTTTTAAACTTACGGTATCCGACTACGTTCGGAACTGTGAATTTGCAAAAGCGTATAGAGATAATATTTATGATATTTATAGTGTCACTTACATTAGAAAATGTATATAAAATTGTTTTAAGAATAGTATTACAATAAAAAATTATTTAAGTACAATATTTTGACAAAAAATGAACATAGAATGACGCATTTTCAAAATATTCTCCTTTTGTGAAAAATGCCTCTATTATAATAATATTTTGCCTGTACATAGCTCAGACCTGTGTACAGAGGCTCAACTGGAATTTTTGAAATATGTAATTTAGGAGTGGGTTTATCCATGTTTTACGACAACAGAGGGGAGAAATTTTAAGAAAAAACGCCGATAATTATTTCAATGGGTTGTAACTCTGAAAATAATGTGAATTTTTCAAAAATCATAGTTGAGCCTCTGTACAGAGGTCTGAGCTATATACAGGCAAAGTATTATTATAATAGAAGCATTTTTCACAAAAGGAGAACATTTTGAAAAAAGGTTATTCTAAATTAATTTTTTGCCGAAATACTGTATTTAAATAAATTTTTTTTGTCGAAATGTCCTTAAAACAATTTTATACATGTATTCTAATCTAAGTGACGCTAAATATCACGAAAATTATCCATTTATGCGCTTTTTTAAAATCTCGGTTCCAAACCATCATTTACTTGCTCACAATGTAAAATTATAGCTGTTGGTAGCTTCTTGAAATATCCAGTTAAAATTATGTTTTAATAAAATTCATGACTTTCATATGGAATTCACAGATATATGTTATATATAAAGAATTTATATAGAAACTTTCTTACTTATATTTTTGTTCAGAAAATATATTGAATTAAATTTGTCTTATTTCCTGAAATTTTGACGTTTTATTAAGAACACTTATCTTCATATGTATAAAATACGGGGAAAATGACTTACAAACTCTAATAGACTAGTTTATATAATAATTTAATCGTTTTAAAAGGCATTACTATAGCTCAAATTAAATACCATTTCTAACAAGCTGAAAAAAATGTTCGTTGGCATGTCTGCGCATATAGTACACTGTTTTTCTAAAAAAAAAAAATTTATATATATATGTTACCGTTTAAGCGTGAAATCCGTTATTTCATAGAATAACTAGATATTTCATGAAATAACTGGATCAGACAGTTAGAGTATATAAAATTATTGAATTTTACGGTTTAACTATGTATTCTATAGAATAACGATTACTTGTGTGATCTTTGAAAGTATCGAAGTATGAAATACGACACTCGAAAGTTCTTTGAACCTGTTCTAGCTGCTTTGGGAAGAATTTTTCCAACTAGGCGGAATTAAAGAATTGTACTCTAGATATTAGTTCAGTATATGTCAGTGAGAATTAATTTCCATTGAAGAAGTTCTAAATATTGACACAACGCTTTGATCTGTTGCAACAGCTCAAAGTTGCGGTACTGGACAAGGATTTAAAAAGTGCTCGTGTAAAAAAAATGTGTGATACTAAACTGTGTACTTGCTTCAAAAGTATTAAGCAGTTCAATTCAAAGTTCATCGTAGCAATCCTTGCTCTAATAAATAATGAAAAGTAAATTAAAGGTATCTGATAAAATTTTAATTAATATTCTCTTACATTTTTGTTTTAAAAAGTTTACACAATGTTTTTATGAAGCAATAGTTTTTCTTCCCAGCATGTATTTTTACTGATAATATTTAAATATAATCTATTTTTTTAACATATTCTTTTTTCTTTTCCTTTTTCTATTTAACTAATAGCAATACGAGCAGTATAATAAATTGTAACATCTCTGCTTTCCCTTATTTTTTATCCATTATTCATCCGCAAAAGGGATAAAATGTATTGTTCGAGAGATATTAGCTATTTATGATCATTTTTAATTTATAAAACATCTTTAAAATTGTTTATTTTTCACTTTAACGGTCCATCCTTAGTTATTTCCTGGAATACCTAGTTATTTCTAGAATAACTAGGTAAAGTATGAAATTATTCATCTATTACATACTTTACCTGATTTGTCTATAGTTATATTATGAAATAACTGAATTATACACTTTAACGGTAATATATATATATATGT
>BMAV01021684.1:416766-437726 GCA_019973955.1 Trichonephila inaurata madagascariensis
TGTGTGTATCGGTTCTAATTTCTTCTTCTTTTAGTTAATTTCAACCCAACATAAAATGTGAGATTGACTGAATGTGCTTCTCATAGGGTCCAGTCAATATCAGTACCGAATTTGATTTGCTTCAGCCTATTCACTGTTTGTTTTCGTTTTAAATTTCAATAATAGCACCATTCATAATTTTTCACTTAAAATGAATATACTATTAATTTCTTTATTATTTTTTTCTAATTCTAATAAAATTTACTTTAATTCATTTTTCTAAGATAATCAAATTTTTTTAAATTTTATTTTCTGTTCTTTTGAATTTTTTAAGTGAACTGGGCAACTGAATGTTCATGGTCGTGAACACGTGATAGTCAGGGTAGCACTAAGGACTCGCCGTGTAGAGGCACCGATGCACATTAAGTCTGTGAAGGCTCGAAGTCCTCAGGCTACCATGGCGTGGAAATTTGGAAAGTGAGGTACCAGCTCAGTGACTTTCTTGCCACTTGATCGAGATTCAAAATTACGTCTGACGCCAATACCCTTTGTATAGCTTCAGATTTCGACGTAAGTCCAATAGAACTTCTTAAAAATTGCTATTTAGAATACCGTAAAATCCCGCGTATAACGCGCAACGCCGTATAAAGCGCACCCATACTTTCAAGATGCAATTTTTAATTTTTAGGTATATTCGCCGTATAACGCGCATCCTTTTTTTTACGAAGAAACCTGAAATATACGTGCTCAATGCTCGTTTGTTTTGAAGTCATTTATTCGAGGTACCATTCTAAACTTTAGCAAAAAATAGTATACTTCTAGAGCTGCAACCCATTAAGTTCATAAGTAATGTCGTTTCTTTTAAATAAACAGTATTTCGATATATATAGAAGCCTAATTTTTTCTATGCTCATCTGTTTTTGTTTTTTTTATTTTTAAAGCTTTTATTTTTATACCCGGTGTGTAACACGCACCCGTATATTTCGATCTTATTTTTTGTGTTAAAAGTGCACGCGCGATATACGCCAGATTTTACGATATATAGTTTAATCGGGTTAGTGTATTACCTTAGAATGAGTTCCATTGGACAATATTTAAATATATATATTTTCAGTCGTAATCTTAACAAACATTTTTTCATAAAAGGATTATTTTAGTGTTTAAATGAATTTCTTATTCATCTTTATATTTTTCATGTTAGCCTTTTACTTTAATGTCAAAGAACTGAAGAAAACTGAAAATTATGTTTTAAAAAAGCTGTGTAAGAGAGCTCTTACATACAAAGACATTCATTAGTTCAAATCTTAAAAAAATACTGATGATTTTTTTTCCTTTAAAATTTTTTTATGATTTAAAATAGACTCGATTACGACATAAGTTCTTTAACTCTACAAATTGAATTATGTAACTCGATTGTTTAATTAAATCTCAAGGAGCCGATCAAAAAAATATATGAATTGAAGAGAATTAAATAAATAAATTCCACTCAAAACAATAATTATAACTTGAAGTAAAAAGCAATAAAATCTAATTTACAGTAACTTTTTACCAGGGAATCGGTCATTGCACTCTGAAAAACAGTTACAAAACATTTCTAGATTGTTGTTCTGAGAACTTAGAAACCCCATATTTTACAAAATAAATGAATAATGATACAACAAAAAATACCTTGCTTTTCTGAAACCTTAATTATGGAAACAAGGAGTTGGTGAGGTAATTACTGAAATTTAAAACTCGAATCTTACCGGGGAAAAAAGTAGCTTCTTTTTTGCCCTTGCTTATGCTAGAACAAGAAGGATTAGTAGGGACTCTAAAATAACATCATTACATGTCAAATTACTGGTAATTAGTTTCCTTCATCATCATTAGTTGGCTTTAAATTGTATTCGAAAGCCAAAAAGATATAGAATATAGTGCAATTTAACATCCAATTAGTAAAATGATTTCTGTTTCCTTTAAATGGACAATAAGATTATCTAAAACCTATGCCTGTGGCGTCGAAAACTTAATGATTATCTTTAAGTAATAGAGCTTAAGACCAAACACACACACACACAGAGATTTTGCTCTTAAATCTCCCATGCTGTTTTATCTCTTGTTCAATAGCTAATTAATAACTTCACCTTGTATCCAATTTTTTTTGTTAAGCTCCTTAATTTAGAAAAAACTCACGCATTTTTTCCCCTGGAATATGAATGAAAAGCAATGAAGTTGGTTTTGCAATTGCTGCTAAAATGCCTTTCTAAATATATTCGAGTCTTTATTTAAATGATTTTAACTGCAAATCTTTTTAATTAACAATTTAAATAAGATACGTTGTAACTTATTTTAAACTTATTACTTTGTTTGTTTATGTTGTAACTTATTTTAAAAGAAATTAGTCAGATCCAGATTTTTTATAAGGTAAAACCATTCTAATGAAAAGATAATATCTTGTGAATATGTTGTCGTTGTTTAAAAATACATTACTTAATTTTTTTTTTAATTTTTGATTATCCCTGCTTATATATATATAGACAAAATACATTAATGCAATTAATATTGAGATAGAGATTATAGGGGGTTTGATTCCTTCATGGTTAATTAAAAGTACATAAAAAAATCCTAAAATAAATTTTTGCAGTGATCTGTTTTTTTTTCCTTCGATATTTTCCACTGTCTTACAGTTAATGTTTTAAAATGAATGCAAATATACAGCAAACTTAAAATATTAAAAATTGCTCGACCCTCTCCAACAAACGTGTAATTTTCTTACACTTAATTGATAGACATTTTCTTTTATTTTAACCCGTTCAGGACCGGGTGATATTTCCTGTTAAGCCTAACTTCATTTAAAAATCCGCATAAAATCAGTACTGTAATAACATAAGCCGAAATTTATAGTTTATAATCATTCCAAATTCCATACCTTCTAAATTCAGATTACTCCGGTGTGATCATTGGCCTCAGAAAGAGAAAAGCGAAATTAATTATGGGTTCTGAAGGGAGAAATGCGTAATCACAAATATGTCATCATGGACCTGAACGGGTTATAAGAGAATTTCTATGCATTCATAAAAAATTTTATTTGTATTGTCTTATGTCGTAACAAATTGATAGTACTTATTTTTTTTTAGTATGAATATTCCTTTTAAAAACGGTTCGAAACCTCTTTTAAGAATTGAAAAAAGTCCGAAATCTTTTAATAATTTATTCCATTATTTCGTGAATCCATGTTGAACATGCAGAGATCGGTTATGTAATATCTTGGTTGAGATATTACTAGTGTTTAAAAAATGGTTTATAATTAAACACAAATCTTAGTAAATTTAATTTAAATGGAAGTTACTATAAAAGTTTCAATGGGAATTCAGGTATTGAGAATAGAAAATCAAAAAATTCTAAAAGTAGATAAGGTTATTTGAATTTTTATAAAGTTGAGGTAAGTTTACTTTTACCACCAACTCTTCATCAAAAAAATCTCTTCAAAAATCTTTTCAAATCTCTTCAATCAATTTATGATTCCTTTTACGTATTGTAGTATTTACAAGACATATTTTGCAATTTTGTTATGATTATTAATTGTTGATCTTGTTTTCATAAATTTCATGAAAAGTAATATATATATACAAATTCTCAATTTCATCTTTCCGTATAAATATTAAATATATCTGAGATGCAGTAAGAAAAGCTTTATTTAGTGTAAAATTTGTAAAACCGCTGACTTATCTTACTTAGCAATCTTAAATATTTGACTGACAGCTTCTTTCATTTCATTCATCCGAAAAACGCCCAGAATATTTTTTACCTTCAGATTTCAGTGAAAAACAAAAGGAATAATGCTCAGTTTTTACTAATGAACATAAGAAAAAATTAAAACAAAATGTCTGAGAAATTATTGTTTCTATCAAAAATTTGTTTGGGTTGCATTAGATATTTATATACCATTTATTTTACTTTTAAGGAATTTTTCGCTTAAATGAATTATCATATGTATTAGCTACATAGTTTTAAAAACTTGTGATGTCGTTTTACTAAAAAAATAGTAATGGATTACTGAATAGATAATATAATAAAAATGATTATTAATGAATAGCTGAAAAAGTATAAAAATAAAATGGCACGTGTTAATTTTCTATTATTCAGATATTTTTCATTTACATAACTGAGTACAGTAAGAGTTTGTTTATGAAAAATACGTTTGTAGGAAATAGTTTTCTGTTCCGTTAATTTTTTAGAAAGCCATGGTGACAGTAGGGAAGCTCACAAATTCTAGACTCGATTCCATCAAAAGATTAGTGATTTCCGATAAATTAATAAGGGGTTCTGAGAACTAAATTTAAACTACAATTAAAAGTTCCTTTGCATATATGAAAAATTTGCTGAGCTGAGGGGACAGTCATGATCACCTGAATCACAACTCAAAATTTCGTAGTTTGTCATAAATAAGTAGCAATAGAAATTTAAATCATTGTTAATCAATACATTTCGTAAATAGCATTCTCTTGGTTAGTTTACTAGATGGCAGCACGTGTAATTTGTAAAAGTTGGAATATTTTATGTACTTAACAAAGAAGCTTTATATTGAATTGTTAAATAAAAATATGCCGACTAATACTTAAGCAATCTGTTATATCAATATGATCCAATTTTAAGTCCATGAAACCAATCAAAAAATATATTCCTAATTTTATTTTTATTATTATATTTACACTTTAAAGAAGAGACTCTTTTTCGAGAGTTTGGTCGAATACCGAGGGTGGCAAAAATGGAGCAATAATCAAATTTAAGTTTGTGATCTTTGACAGCAGTTGAAAGCATGTTTAATGAAGCGAATCCTATGTTAAGTGGAGGTCAATAAACTGATTGCGCACTAAAAGTTAAGGACACAATTTAAAGGGAGCTTCTAATAAACGTGCATTGGAATTCACTTCCCATGACGCAATAAATCTCGTTTTTTAAAGCGACGGAAAAGTGGTTTCAAGTAAATTCCTTTTAGGCACGACCATGTTAAGTGTTTCCTGAAGAAAATTTTTATTTCGTTACGGTACAGAGTCCAAAGAGTCTCGTTAATTAAATTTAAGCAAGACTTGCTTCAAAAATTTCATTACCTCATTTTTCATCCTCTCTCGCGATTGGAGCCTTTGAACTTTATTATTTTTTATCGTTATTAAAAACTAAGAGGATCTTCTGAGCTCTGATTGTACAGATTTAAAGACCCTGCTCGGACAAGTTATTTTCTAAAAAGTAAACGTATCTCTAAGAAACTAGGGGATCGTAATGAAAAAGGGCCTTTGATCAGAAAAAGAGAGGAAAAATATCATTTTGTATTGGCCATTTCCTTAAACGGTAAGTTGTATCGTTTTCTTTCTAATTCACTCGAAGTAAGTATCTGGAAGGGATGTAATTCAATGTTATTCAGATTATATTGCTAATGTTTTTATATCTTCTCTTATATTTCTTACTGCTCTTTTGATTTCAAATTTCAAGCCTTATGATCAATATTAATTAATAGTGTGTAAAGACACTGAATCTACTTATTGAACCAGAGCAGTATTTTTCTAAAATTTCTACACAGACTGAAAACTGTTGTTTAAAAATATCTAAAATGCCTACATTTTAAATTGTGTAGCACTTTTTCTGGAAATTTTTATTATACAAGATTTTCGCAATATTCATGAAATGTGATTCTGAATGGGCTCATTTCTAGATCCATGTTGGTTTTCTTATCTAAGAAATAATTGTATATATTGCTTCGAGAAAAAGGAAATAGACACGGACTGGGTAAGCAAAAATAAATATTAAAAATTCCTAGATCCCCAACTCACTATGGTTTAAACATGCAAACCTTATCGAGGATTTGTATCTCAAGCTCTTTGATTGCTAGCCAATTGTCAAAAGTCTTTGAAAAGTCCTTGATTCTACGTTCTTAGACGAATGATTGCCAATGAACTCACACACACATTTAACCGCGATCAAGTGAATAAAACATTGCAAAAAGTCTTCTATGTTGAACCCCAACGATTCTATTTTACATAAGTTCCTTTCGTAAATATTTTAAAATAAATAGTTGTATGGGAGTTTAAAAAATTCTAATCTTGAAAATTAGAAGATAAATTTTTTTTTTAAGTCGACCGATTAACCCTTTATCTACCGCATTATACTTTACATCAGTTTTTTTCATGTAATATTTTTTGGGGATCACTACATTGAAAATTAAGAGATATACATAAACAAAATACTCAACTTTGGGAAATTTAATCCGTTAGAGCTAATTAATTAATTAAAGATATTCAACTGTAAAGTTAATTATATACACTGCTCAATTAAAATAAATAGTCAAATCATTTTCTAAGGTGTTCATTAACATACAAAAAAATAAGGCACTTAAATTTTGACATTAACTATTTTTTTGGAACAAAAATGATAATTTCCGCAATCCGCTTAAAACGCCGTCAGCTGAAAACTCAATTTCTGCAACAAAACTATTCGCCTTCCCCGATAAAATACTCATCATAGAAACTGTGATGAAAATGGTGATGAAATGGTTGTTCTATGTAATTTTAAAGTCAGTGGTACTTATAAGTACCGTAGGTAGATAAAGGGTTAAGATAAAAATCAAATTTCTAACATTTAATGAGACAGTTAGAAGAATTGAAAATTAATAAAAACCATCAAGTGAAGAGAAGATTTATTTATTCAGAAATGAATCAAGTCCTTAGTTAATGTATGTAATTTAAAAAGATTCACACGGAGTATTTTTCTTCAACATAGATCATTTTGTTGTATCCTCGAATGTTATTAGTATTAGCTGCTTCGGACCCAATAAAAAAGAGCTGTTCTTACAACTTCAGTCAATGACTGTATTAAATAAGCCAAAATTTTAGAATAGATTGCTAACTTATTCTTTCCTTGTCTAGTCATTGCAATTTAAGTAATTTTGCTTTCTAAGTTATTAAGTCACTATGTAAATTGATGCTCTAAGTTAAAGATTACCTTTTGCAGAGTTGTTACACTTCTTTACAAAATTTACTACAAAAACAACACACCAATAAAGCAACTCTAATTTAGATTTCAGCTTAATTTATCAATCTTCCTGATTTGAATACTTAATTAGCATTACTTAATTTAAATTAAAGCGAATTCGTGGCGTTTTGAAGAATTTCCACTGAAATAGTTCTGCGGATAGAATTGTATAGAATATTCTTTTATTAACAACGCAAGCTATTGAATACACTGTAATTTCTAAAGGAGTAATAAGTCCTCTAATGTGTTTTTTGTATTTTCTACTACTAACAATAATAATAATTTATCCCTGAAATAGCCCTATGAAGGATTTGATATACGTTACAAAAATAAAATTAAAGATAGAAAAAATGTGGAGTCTTCTATAAATATTGCAATAATGTTTTTCAAAAGTCATTTTTGATGAAATCATCTTTAACTTCTCTAGGAATAACCGATTTAAACAATTATCAATTTTCAGCTTGTATCGTTTTTATTGTAAGAATGTCAGCGAAAATTCTTTGTGAGTTCGAAAAAGATTGTTGAAAGACAAAGTAATACCATAAAAATTTTCAAAGCTTGAAAATAACTCGGAAGTTTCCTCAAGATTAGCGAAAAATGCCTATTTTACAAGAGAGAGAAACCGGGAAATAGACCCTAAAAACCTGACGAAACATTTCAGAAATCAATCTACTGTTAAAAAAATCAATTTTTTATAAGACATTGTAAAAAAACACAGATACTCAAGCCTTAAAAATACACGACACATAGTAATTTAAGTAAAAAGAAATATATGTTATTTTGATAGATGAATTGATTGTAAATTAGCGAGATGCACTCAGAAACTACATGAGGGCTGTTGGCGATGGACCTGGTCATTTCGAATTTCAATCAAATGACAAAGACGATACCTGAAACTCCACTCTGCCAACTTCAACACCACGCTAACGGGAGGTCTTTGAGCCTCGACAGTTACCTCGGCTGAAACAAAGAATATAAAATCTGAAATAGAAACATGTTTGGAAACTTTGCACCACTTTGAACTAGTGAATGTAATGTAATCTATTTCTTAATCAATTTAAAAACCGTCACAAAATGGAAAGAAAATTATTTTAAAACTATCTTCAAGTTCACGACAGTAATGTCAATGCTAAACGGCAAATAAATATTTTACGCCTATTCAAAACTAGTTCAAGAGATATTTCAGCATTTTTAGCACAGTCTGAGATAATATTATCTCACTTACTGTGTTCTAAATTAAATATTGACTATTAGAAATTCCACCAGAAATAGTAGACTGTGCTGCTCTAAATATGAACTTTAAGCTGTATTCAAACTATTATGCGAACTGACCTATAAATACTAATGAATTTTGGAAGTTTTTATTTCATTGAATAGGATTTAATGATCATCATAGTAAAACATCCAAAATGCTCATTTCATCTCTGCTTCTGAAAAAATTGCTCTCATGTGGTTCGAAATAACACTAAGTTCGGATGTATAAAATTACTGATCTCGCTAATACGCTCATCACCTTTTTTTAAATACTGTTCTAATTTAAATATTTTTTTTTCTGTTTTTATTGATTTAACTACAGTTTTCGAGAACTCTTGTAATATTCTTCTCAGTTTAAGACATTTTTTTGCAGGCAAATATTTAAAAAATTTTAATATTGGATACCATCAAATCATCAAATTTATCTATTATGATTAGCTGGATCTTGGTTTCGTCGAAAACTAAAAGGAAAAAAAAAACATGAATTTTATGAATATTTATTTCTAATATTTTTTCAATTGTCAGTTTTTGATATTTTTCACTAAGCCTTTTATCGATGGATTCTCTATTAACACCCATTTTAAAGTTACACGAGAGCTATTGGCAACGAACCAGGTAATTCTGTACCTCGGTCATAATGCGAAAATGACCCATGAACTGTCACCCCGTTCTCAGAATTTCCTCATCGAGCTAAAGTAGGGATTCTGAACCACGATAGATTTAATGCTGCTGATTTTGATTCGATATTAATTTCCTTCCCACTCTGAAGCACCGTGGGGGTTACGAGGCGACAGTCCTCGTAATTTTGAACCCCGATTAAGTGACGATATCTGAGCCTCCTGTCTATATTTTCACACCACACCAACAGGGAGACTTTGAGCCTCGATAGATATGACGTGAATCAGCCACGGCGGGTCTTTAGAGGCACTAGGTTTCGAATGCGTGTCTCGACATAAATTCATGACCCTGACCATTCAGCTACCATGACCCAAATGTAAAGGAGCATTACCTAAATGCTTTTTCAAATTTCCATAGAGGAAAAAATTTTTATTAGAATTTGAATTAGAGTTTATATATCTGTTTAGAAAACATTGTTTTTAAAATTTTCGAAATATTGCATAAAAGTACGCAAGCTTTTCATTTTTAACATGTGGAGCGATATTTCATTTAGCATTACAGAGTAGGAAATGAAATTTTTTCTACAGAAAAAAATGAATCAGTTAAAATAAGAATGAGTTGTATAATAAAATAGGCTGCTATCTCTTTAGGATAGAAAATCATAATATAATACTAATTTTGGAACATTTTTCTACCAGAAGAATTGTTCCGATTTGCTTTTTTTTTTCTTTTACGGTTAAAGACAGCATCAGCGTATATTAACCCGCGATCACTCGAGCGGGGTGTTTTATATACCCCAGCAACAAGAAAAGCCTTCCAGTACTTCAAAGAGAATGCGCAAAACCACGATTTAAATGAATGTTAGTCTCATTTGTATGCAATAAGTTTAATAATTTTATTTGTATAATACAAAAAACATTTTGTACTTCATAAATATGTATCATTTTTTTTATTTCTAATGGACTGCAAATTGATCATTAAATTGCAGACCTAGTACATCCCCCGGAAGCTGGTATCACTCGCTTTAGTGTGGCTCCCTATAGGCGGATACCAATGACGCAGGTAATTTTGATGCCCAGTTTCTCCTCTAGAGGCAGGCTCCTGCGTTCTGACAATGCAAACCTGCACCATTATTTAATTTTGCTGAGAGCATCCAAGCCAAACACTCACTATAGAGATCTTCTACATGCCGTATAATCATACGACATGGCCACTGTCGATTTTCTTAAATATGTGTCATAATTGACTTAATTTTTTTTCATAATTAAATAAACGTGTTAAAAATTTGGGGTGTTCCTTACACCCTGCGAGTAACGACGGTAGCAAAAACAGGCGTGAGTGACTTCGGGTTAATAACCCTCTACACGGCGGGTCTTCATGAGTACTAGAACTTGAACCCAAGACTCGACAGAAACAATGACGACTGCGAATTCGTGACCGTAGTTGTATGCGAGTTCAATGGTGTCAAGAATTTTTAATTATTACTATTATTGTTATTATTCGATGAAAAAGATAAGGAAAAGGCTTTATCATTTTAGAAACAGAAGATACAAAAAATGAACATCCTATACAATCAAATTACTCTTTGCCATAAATGCAGCATTAAATTTACATTTTTTTATTTCTATTTTTGGATGAAAATAAATTTAAATGGGGAAATGTAAGAGAAAAAACTATTTAGTGATAAAAAAAAAACAGTGTGTGTGCTTATATGACCACATGATAGAAATGATAACTTCAAATTTTGTAATGTTATTTCAGGGATTAGTTCGGTGAATTAAAAAAAAAGGGGATATTAGTATTTTAATATAAAATTATTTATTCATTTGTCTGTACTCATAAAGTAATATTTTTTGAGAAATATACAATCATATTTGTGAATTAATTGTATTCTAAGAAGGGAACAGTTGGTTTATGGTAGCTGAAATAGGTTATAAATACTCAAGGCTCAAAATTATTTAAACGTCAAAAAAAAAAAAAAAAAAACTCCGACAAGCGTTGTTCCGTACTTTGTCGTGCTTTCATTTGGATCATTTGACATAATTAAATTGAATTTTGATTTTAGAAAATCTACTAAAGGTTTTGATTTGTCTTTTGAAAAATCTACACTAAAATTCCCACTTAAAATAATAGGCAAGAGAGACAAAGAGAGAGAATTGATCCGGCTTCAGTGTAGGCAACTAAATTTTTGTGAATGAATTTGATAATTTCCTCTACACTTTGATTTGGTGAAATATAAATAGTAACCATGAGAATTATTTGTCAATTTTCTGCTCTACATTTCGCTGCACAAATTTCTCCGATACATGACTCATTAAATTCAAATGATTCAATAGTATTGTTACCATTGTTACGAGCGTTACAAACCCGAGCGTAACAATGCTTGACTTTTAAAAATGCATCATTCAAGTTCACTCTCCAGCAAAACGCGCCTAAAGAAGCTATCACTTCAAAAAAAAAACTTTTGTTGGGAATCTTTTAATTTCTTCACATGTTGAAGATATAAACCACGATCGAAAAGTAACCAGACTCAGATGACTTAACTCCTTGAATAAACCCTAGAAAATCAATTACTCATCAAAGTCAATTCTTTTGAATGAGATTTATTTTTTAAGTTGTTTATCTTCTTAAATTTCGAAAAGAACGTATAACTGTCTGAAAATAAGCTATTCGATTCGCCTTTATATTCTCAACAATATAACACTCTACCTATAATGCTTTTGACTATCTTACCAACTTAATATACGAGTACATTTAAAACTTTTTTTGAAACACATTGATTTGACATCCTACAAAAGCTGTATTTTTTGGAATCTTCTTACATTTGTAACAAAATACGTTTGTTTTCTATTTGAGGGAAATATCGTAGAGAATATTTGCTTCCCGAAAGTGACTTTCAAAATATTTACCATTTAAAAGTATCGCAACAATTTATTTAAACAGGTTACAGCAAACAAAGTTTTCGAGAGAGGACTTTGATTAAATGAAGATTTCTCAACTCCGTTACTGAGAAATATATACAGACGTATATCCAGGCGCAATATTAATTTTGTTTGCTAAGAAAGGTCATTGGAATATCTACTAGGCAAGAGGACAATGTCCGATGGTTGGCATTTGCAAAGCTCAACATTGGTTTAGCTCATATTTTTTGCTGTTTTAAAAATTATTTTAATTTAAAAATAATTTCAAATTTCAAGAGAGTAAGTTTCAATAATTTCAAGTAAAATAAGTTTCTTTCAAGTTTTAAAATTTTATTTCGTAAATTACTTAAATTGTATTTCAATTTGATTTTTTTGTTAATACAAAAGCAAAATATATTTTGGTTTTATTGCAGAATAAAAGAATTAGGTTGCTTATGTGATTTTGTTAAATATAATCCAGGAGTAACTGATCTTATATAAAAATAAGAAAATTCTAAATCTTAACAGGGCTTACTATGAGAGGTAATTCGTTTATTCCCATATAAACTAGATGCTCATATTACCTTCTTTAGTTATTTTAATTAAGACATGACTTATTCTTAGATCATTTTTTTAAATATGCAACATGAAAAAATATAAAAATGAAGTTCAGTTTCCAATTAAACCATAAGAGAACATTTCCCTAATAAATAACCGATAAAAAATTACCATTAATAATAATTACAGACGTGAAGAACTAGTTAAAACTTTTTTTAATTATGAAATGTTTTAATTTATTGGAGGATTAATAAATACTTTAATAATAATGATTTCCCCCCAAAAAATATGTGAATTAATATTCAATAAACATTTATTCAAAATGGAATTCACAAATATGCAGTTTCTTTTTTTTTTATAAAAGTTAAATAAATGTTTTCACTCATAAATTTTTGAAGAGACATGCAAAGTATATTATTTTTTTGCAAGCTCTTTACTTATGTTTAGCTACAGCAATTGTAGTTTATGAGTCACGTTTATTGATATACTCTTTCAGTTTGAAAATAACTGTTACGCAAAAAAATAAAGTTTTAATTGAGTTTTTCTCTCAGTTCACATCTTTTCAACTAATAAATTATTTCTGAGTAATTCAATAAAAATGTTTAAAGACACATATGCACTGAGAAATTTCTTTTAATTGTTTGAGTTTTGAAACGAAAAGAAAAGTTCCTGCATTATAAAGGAAAATAAATACACATATTCATAAAATGACCAGTCTTTTGTTCTAATTTTCTTTTGTGGATTTAAAGTAAATATTTCAAAAACTTTAAGGCTATCTAATTATCATTAATAAAATAATTCACAGATTTTTATTCAGAAGTATCTGGTGGTAAGTACTGTGGTATCTTCTACAGCAACGAGTAATGGAGACTTACTCATTTCAAAACAATAAAAATATTTTTATTTGACATTTAGGAGGCTTTCCTTAAAAGAAAGTTAAAAGAAGGATAAAGAAATTACGAAACAGAGTAAGTATCAGAATTTAAAAACATAAGAAAAATAGTACATCAAGAAACTATACATAATGTATTCCCTTCAGTGAACTGTTTAATTTTATTTTTCAAGGGCCAGTTTCTGCATGAAATGTATGACTAAATCCGAAATGAACAACGAATTTTCCAAATTTCCGTTTTATGCGTTATAAAATGGAAATTATATAGTAATATGCTTTTTTATATTTATTTTAATTATTGATCTCAAAATTTATTCTGATGTTGGGGATTTATGGATACTTTATGTTTCTATCATGGTTGATGCTTCAATTTACAAAATCAACTATTACTTAAAAATTAAATATAAAGCATTTTAGTTTTTATAATTCTTTTCTTTAAAGCATGAGAGAAAAATAAATTTTATAAAAAGACGCTAATTTTTAAAATGCATGATTTAAGTGCATGCTTAATTCTGTAACTTAATTTAGGAATAAAAATATATGATGATAAGCACTGTGGTATCTTCTATAGCAACGAGTAATAGAGATTTACTCATTTCAAAACAATAAAAATATTTTTACTTGACATTTTGGAGGCTTTCCTTAAAAGAAAGTAAAAGAAGAATAAAGAAATTTTTAAGTGAATAAAATTATTTTAAGACATTAGTGTATTACATAAGGAAAATATGTACTTTCAAAATGTAAAACTCTGTTTAACTACATTTTATATACATATATATATATATAAATTTAACTTTAACAAATTGAATTTGAATCTTCAAAGTGTCACATTTTCTGTATTTTTGAATATACTTAAATATTTTAAGAACCAAATCACTTTTCGTACAGTCACGGTATGCTCTGTATAAAGAAAGAGTAACATCGAATATATTAACTTCAAATTTATAGTTCATATATCTCTCCTTAAGCGCTACTTTTGCTTTTGGAAAAGTAATTTTTTATTTGTATATTTTTTGTATAAGCATTTAAATATTTTGACGCACTTTTAAGAAAAGTTTGCAAATACTTAATATGCACTTTAAAATTTTTATGCCCTTAGTGTTTTATCTTTATCTGTATTTCAAGAGCCCTAAAAATAATTTTGCTCCTCTAGTATCTCTCATCATCTATTTAGCATATTTATCCGCTTCCCGAAATCTCATCTTATTTTCAACACTTATAGTTACGCCTTACTGATATGTGACATGCGTACGTTAAGCTAATCATTAAGATGTTTCCTTATTCTGAGCCTTCTAAAGTATTCTCGCACTAACATAATAAGTAGTATGTCATCTTTAAAATATAATAAATGGGATGTTATGCCATGTAACGGTCTATCTCGCGAAGTTTCCCTCATAAAACTACCTAGAGGTTTTTCTTTAAAGTTTATTGAAAGTTACACTGCCCGCTTCTTACAGAGAAAATGTGACATGTTGATTAGCTGTATACAAAATGATGTGAAATGTAGTTAGGTATAGATAACAGTTATACTATCAAAGTGAGATAGCCTTTATACTGTCAGTTTGATAACAAGTCTTTGATTACACAATATTGTTAGGCGGTTACTTATTATTAGGATATACTTAATGTACGATCCAAAAATTCGGAGATTGAGGCCATTGCTAACGATTAAAGCACGTACCTAAAGTTTAACCACTTGAAATAAATTCTTCCAACCCTCCTTTACCTGGCCAGATTGGTTTAGTCTATGTCATGTGACAGAACCATACACGTAGCTGTTATCTTCCAAAGCTAGTTAGCTTTGTTCAGCGATCTAAAAAGATGGCTTTTCTTTAATAGCGTTGAACATTAAATTCTGTTAACGCTTAGGTAAAACACCAATTGAGACTTTGAAAATGTTAAGTAACGTGAATGGTGAATCTACCATGGGGAGATCCAAGGTTTACGAATGACATCGGCATTTTAAAGAGAGCCGAGAATTCATCGAATACAGTGAACACATTGGACAACCTTTGACTTCACGGAACGCGGAAAATATTGCGTTGGTGTCTGAATGTGTTCAAAAAGACAGTCAATAAACAGTTGAACAAATCATTGAGACTACACACTTCTCGAAGACTTCATTTGAGGGAACCCTACTGTCGTAAGCGGCAGCAGTTCTGGCAGAGTGACGACATATTTTCTGCATGACAACATATCAGCACATCGATCCCAACTGGTAAATGAGTTCCTTGCCAAAACTCGCCCTAACGTGCTTCCACATCCCTATTCACCAGACTTAGCCCCGAGTGAAATCAGCCTGTTCCTATCAATGAAAATCCATTTACAGGGACTTGGTTTTGTGACATCAGATGAAGTGAAAGTACCATCTCAGAAGGCTTTACGGGAGGTTGCGAAGAACGACTTCCAGAAGTGATACGAATGCTGGCAGAAGTGTATCGTCACCCAAGGGGACTACTTTGAAGGTGGATGTGATTCAGTGCTGTGAGGTTTTCTACACCTTGTCCCCGAACTTTTGAATTATACTACGTAATGAGGGCTTTAAAAAAGGTTTCAGTTGAAGTCGGATTCAATCTGTGTGTTCATCTCAAGAAATATACACAACTTAAGTGGAAAACAGTATCAGAGAGCCAATATCTCATTTGGTAAATTACAAATAAGTCTGTTTTGATTATGAATTGATTGGGACTGATCTTAATTTCATACTTTCAAGTTGCCTTTTAATAAATAAATTGTAAATTATTTGTGTTTTTGATTCCCATTGGTATATTGTATTGTGTCTACTAATCCTACTTTCATGTCGGGTTCGGCTCACGATATAACGAAAAAGGAATTCTCGGAGTTTTCGAGTCAGACTTAGGAGGGACCTAAAACATTTTAAAATTAACCACAAAGAAATTACATCACACATGATGAATATCATGACAACTGAACTTCTCGTTTATTAGCAGTATGACTATTGTCTTATTCATTACACACTGCATAAAATTGCAGAAAGATTTTCGATGATTGTAGTACTTTACCTATAAATCGTATCTTACAATTAAAAGCAAAAATATGTAATTATTATGAAGTTGTGTTTTTTAAAAGAGCAATAGAACAAGTTTGAATTATAAGCTGTGTCCGCGGTAACTGAGTAGTCATGGTAACGAACTCGTGGTTGGCTTTGTCAAGTTCTAATGGCACGAAAGAAAGACCTGCCGAGTAAAGGAACTGATGCACTTTAAATCTGTCATAGTCAAAAATATTCCCGTTGGTGGGATGTGGATATTAGAGGAGGAGTTCAAGTGTTGTCGTCACTTGACCGCGATTAAAAATTAAGAAATCCATCGCCAGCAGCTTCAGAGGGCGACGTTTATAAAAATGAAATCAATTGAATTGTATACAAAATTCCTTTCAAAAAGGAAAAAGGCTTTGAGAACATTACATTATGTTTGAGAGGTTAATTTCATTAAAAAGCAATTTTTTGACAAACAGTCTTTCTTAAGTATTGATCATATTTCCGGTAAACAAAATACAATAAATTAAACCAATTTTCAATTACTTTAAAATCGAATATTTCGCACTTATGTCAAAAAATAAATATGGGTTCTTGTAATATAAGAACGTCTTATCCTTATACAAAAGTGATGTTTGTTCATAAATAGCTCAACAAATATATAAAAGTACACACTTAAAAAACACAGGTTATTCACAGGTTATATACTACTTTTATCATGGTTACGTTTGTTACCATTCTTTCTTTATTTCAGTCTTGATTTTTTCCCCTTTTCCTAGTGCTTGTTATTTTAGAGTATTAAGTGTTTAAAAAATGTCCCATTTATTTGTAATTAAACAATAAATGAGATATTTTTGCGAATCTGATATTTCATAGTAGCACATTATTTAACATTATTTTTATTCTTTTTGTACCATTTATGAATCCGTTTTACATCATTCGAATTATACTGCAAATTCTGTTTACATAAGTTATAATGATAAGATTATAGTGATTAAATTTTTTTACAACAAAAAGTTCTTAATAAGTAGTATACTTGAATTTATTTGTTCTGATATCAACACACAAATTACCTCTTTAAACTATAAATTTCTGTTTGGAATTTAAAATTGTGATTAAAAAAAAGTTTAAACTAGATCAAATAAATAATGGAAAAAATTCTTCAAAATTCAATGCGACTGCGTGTTGTGAATTGTTTCAGAAAAATTTACTTCTCAAAGAATGCAACGTAACTATGGAAAAAAGACAAAGATATTGTAAAATTATAAATTTTAAAACGGGAATGGTAAAAATGAATGATGTTTACTCTTACTCAAAATTTATTTGCAAAGTTCCTGAACTAACTAGCTTACAAACTCACAATTAGAGCGATTGAACAAAAGTAATTTTTAGTTGAAAGTGAACAGGGAAGCGTAACTAAATAAAACTAAGCAGAAAACAAAAGTTGCAATGAATTCGTAAACTAAATAATTGCTCAGGTCGAAATTTCGAGTGCACTCAATTAAATCCCCATCAATCACAACAGCATTTGCCTATATCTTTATTTTAGGAAGGAATAAAGTTCACAACATCAACTTCTCTTTCAGGCCTCATCTAAGAATTATGTTTTATACTAAACGAGAATTGTGCTGCTCACTTTCTTTCTAACCATATTTACATGAACGTTGGCGGCTAGTTGGAAGAGGTATCACTTACAGAATAGAATCAAACCATACTAAATGCAGAAACCGAAATAAGAGTAATTTTCCCAAATGTATACAAAATGTATCACCCTGATTTAAGAATAAAATGGACAAATTAATTCGAAAAGGAAAATATTTCATCGTTGGACTGATTTGGCTTCATTCATAAAACTTAAAAAACAAATAAACTGAAATTTTAATTTTAAAGTTTACGATAAACACAGAGAACATTTATAAGATGAGAGTGTAAATAACACGTAAAGATTTATAAATTTGTTTTCCGTTCAATCAATCAATTCTCGAAAATCCGAAAAGTTCATCAATCTCAGGAAGCGTAGCAGGAAATGAAAACAGTTCTCTTATTCTAATCATGAAATTACCCGGCCGAAAACAGACAAGGGAGGATCTTCTTAAATTAATTGGAATCCGCAGATGAATGTCTTAAATAGTAATTTAAAATTTGTTTTTGTTACACGTAGAGCTCGGATAACAAAAACAAATAATGAAATCACTTGAAAGGATTAATCATTTATCTTAAGAGTGAGTAAAGTGTTTCAACGTATTTCGGACGCAAATGAAAAGATGTGTCTTATATCTTCAAATATTATCTTAAAAAACTGGGATAATTTATAGCGTTGATCCGTTTATACTTAATTTTCTAAGTAAGAGAAAGGTATTGTCCGAGTCAAAAATTAGTTTGCTTTTAAGAGCTTTTTCAAATTCTGGTCTGAAAAAAGAAAATTTTGCTTCAATATTAATAAATAACAGTTTTTTATTTCATTTTCTAAACATAGTGAAAAAAGAAGTGCTGTATAAAACAATCTTTTCTCAGCATAAGATGTCTATCGCTCAAATATTTGGGAATAAAATACATCCTGGGTTCTATTAGTTCGTTATAAAGCAAAAATTGATGATTTTACTAGTAATATTGCATATGATCAAATATTTAAACCTATTTCACTGGGCATATATACATAGGCGTATGGTGAATACTTTGTCAAGAAAAAGGTCAGCTAAATAATAATCTGAGACATGCCTTGGTAAATTTAATTTATATTGCAAGATTAGAAATTATGAAAATGGAAGATAATAAAGATACCTAATACTCCTTAGTTACGATTTAGAGGATATGACTCTTTGATTTTTTTTAACTTAGTGTTGAATAATTTTATTATTTTAATACTTATTTATTTGACTTCTCTTAATAAAATTTACTTAATATTTTTTAATATCTGATTTGCTTTGTACGCTTAGGGCTTTTAGATTGTAAGGCGTTAATTGACTGAAATTATTTAAAATAAAAATATTTTTCAAGAAGTCTGAAATGTATTCAGTATTCCACACAAACATTTTAAGAGTTAAAAATTAATGTTTCAGGAACAGGAAATACTAAAATCAAATTTTTCAAATGTATGCAGGAAAAACATAAATACACTCACTTTAAGAAATTAAAACTTATATTTATAAGACCTTTGTGTGTGTGTGTGTTTCCCCCCGATTTTTAAAATAATGATTTGCACGTAACTTTACCAAGATTTTGATTAAAATTTCAAGTTCATTTTCCAAGAAAGAATCAGTTATAGCAGTAGTTCTTAACGGACCCCCAAGATTTTGAACATCTCTCCCTGAATTAATACTATTGATCGAAATGCATGTTCTAGTGGAGTACTTTCCTTCTTTCATCAGTGGCTCAACAACACCAAGGTGGGCCTTGGACTTCTCAAGAAGCCTTTTCCAGGCCCTCCATCTTCCTGCTAGTATTCTCCAATTCTTATTTCTCAAAACTAGGATATCTTTTTCTAGGTCATCAATCCATCTAAGATTTGGTCTACCCTTTCTTCGTGCACCAACAGGTTGAGCATTGAAGACTTTTTTAGTGGTTCGGTCTTCGTCCATTCTGACAATGTGACCTGCCCATTTAATTCGTTGTATTTTGATGAAGTTAACAATGTCAGATTCTTATAAGATTGATAGAGCTCGAAATTGGATCTTCTTCGCCACATTCTATTTTCCTGAATTCCTCCAAAAATAAATCTTAAAATCTTCCTTCCGTAGATTCTTATCATGTTCTCATCTGTTCGAGACACGGACCAAGTTTCTCACGCATAAGTTAATACTGATCTTAAAAGAATTTTATACTATAAAGCCTTTGTTTTTCTTATAGTACTTTCATTGGTGGCAGTTTAGTGATCTAATAGGATGGAATATCTTTCAATTTTTCCACGAGGCATTTCAGAGTCAGTGAAAGAGCAAAATCTTAACATTAAAGGAGAGATCTTCGCGAACCCCCTAGAAAGTTGCAGGGAACCAAATGGGGTTCCATGGACCACAGTTTAAGTACCGCTGAGTTATAGGATATTATTTTCTTCTTAGACCATGTACATTGTATTAAATTCAGTTTCCACTTCTCTATCAACCAAACGTAAATTATTTTATCTAACATTTTCAAAGAACGAGTAAAAGCGCTATTCAGAGACGAGTAAAGAATGTAAAGATTAGAATCTAGTGGGAAAACACTTTCTAGCTAATCTAAAACTTTCGAAAAGCATTTATCATGGAAAAAAGCAACTAAAACAAAAGGAATTAATTGTGAATGATATAGTTTTTTCATGAAAATAAAACTTCCGCGAACAACTTCAGATTGCGGAACCACACACGAAATGAAAAACCCTTCTTAAAAATCACCTAGTTATCCTTATGAATCTTATATTAGAAGAAATTCTGATTAAATTTTTTTAACTGTTGGTAATAAAGAATATTAAATAAAAAAAGGAAAACAATTTTTTATTGTTCAAATTAAAATAAATTGTGGTTAAGGTATCCAACTACGTTCGGAACCGTGATTTTAAAAAAGCGCATAAATGGATAATTTTCATAATATTTAGTGTCACTCAGATTAGAATATAGGTATAAAATTGTTTTAAGGACATTTTGACAAAAAAATTATTTAAATACAATATTTCGGCAAAAAATGAACTTAGAATAACCTTTTTTCAAAATGTTCTCCTTTTGTGAAAAATGCTTCTATTATAATAATATTCTGCCTGTATATAGCTCAGACCTCTGTACAGAGG
>BMAV01021684.1:438126-463465 GCA_019973955.1 Trichonephila inaurata madagascariensis
ATTTTTCAAACCATTTTAATCAATTTTTCAAACTCATTTTATGTTTTTTAAATATTAAATTGATTTAATATTATAACGTGATCGTTTTTAAAGTATTAGTTTTAAAAAAATTATACTTTTGATGATCTCAAAGGGACATATGTCACTTTCAAACTCAACAAAATAGGAAAACCATAAATTGATGAAATATTAAATATGGGATTTTTACTGAATCAAGCCAATTTTTTTATGAATTTTTTATTAAATATGTCCAAAAAAAATAAAAATGCTCTGTTTCAATATTTATTCAGGTAATGCCATTTAAATTATATTAATTACAACTTTATATTAATATGTTCTTTTTTAAATTTTTTTTTCATTATGAGAAAGTTGTTGTAAGTAGTCATGATGTACTGAAAGAATATAAGGCAATAGATCCATAATTTAGTATTATTTTAGTATATTTATGTGGTATAATTTTAAATTAAATATTATGTCTTTGCAGAAAGTGAACTTACACCACTTTCAAAGTAACTATATTTGTAATTTTATTAACTACGTAAATTTATATTGACAAAACGATGAAAGTTTTAAACGATTTTTTGGGAACTGTTTATAGATAAAAAGCTCATAGCAAATTACATACAATGTTATCCTTAACTAACTTTTTGTTAAAAATGGGCTTCACCATTTTCAAAGAAAACCGTTTTAATAGTTTGCATTCCTACCAGAAATATATTTTCTTTACTATTTATTGATTGTATCGATTTTATATATTAATTAAAAATTATTTATATTGTAAATAAAATTTAATATTACTCACTGTATATTCCGCCATATATTTTAAAGTTATTGATGTTCAAAACTGAGAAAAAATGCAGATTTGCTTAAAACAGGAACCTTACACCAACACTTATATCTCTAACTTTACCAAGCGAAAGAACATGATATGAGAAATTGGATTAAAATTCCCGTTCATCTTACTTATTGACTAATGACTCTGGTCATTTCAGTTATCATTTATTTCGATTAATGATAAAATCCTTTCCAGAAAAAAGCATTCCCAATACTGGACAATATCAAAAGTATTTTATCCAAGCAATACTACCATTTTTTACCAAGAAGTGATACCGTGATAAAATCAAATTTCTAATTTATGAATGAAAAAAGTCTTCTAAACATATAATTTATGTTTTAAAAAGTCAAGAAAATTTCTGTGAAACTTTACAGGAATAGAAAGTTAAGACTTAAAAAAAAAAAAAAAAAAAGATAATTTTTTTTTATTTGTTCTAATAAAGATTAGAATTAAAACTTCTTAGAATAGTTTTTAATTTTTAAAAGATTAAAATCTTAGCGTGGATTTTGAAACCCTAATCTGATTTCAGTTATTCCTTTTGATATTAAATAGCTTCGTAACAATTAGTTAGTAACGGAATGTAAATAATCTAAATGCACACCTTATTTTATATTCTATATATATATGAATATTATCGTTTCTATAAAATTTAATTAGAAGAAAAAATTTACTAGAAAGAGTTTAATAAATTCAAATTTCATTTATTTTCCTATTTTACAGACTATGTTTTCTTTAATCCAATGAAATATAATTTGACTCTGTTTCAAGAACTATGTTATGGATTGTGTGTGTTCTCACTGAGATTCATTCGAAAGAACAAATTAAACTTCCCAGAAAATAATCATGACATTATTCATAGGAAAAAAATGTAAGTTCTTTAATGAAGGAAAAATTGTAAAATAAGTATTTAAATTTATAATAGAAAAAATTTGCTGCTAATGATAGCATTATTCCTAGTAAAAAGAAATTTTCAAATAACACTGATATTCAATAACCATCTTCTATATACGTATATATGAAATATGCTTCTAATTTCTTTCAAAATTACTCTTCATGGAATAATACACGAGAATAAAAACTTATTCTCTGACTCCTACAATTTTAAGAATGAAGTCTAAAAGGTAGCATTTTCAAAATACTTTATCTGATACAACTTTTGATAATTTTGTCATTTCAGTAACAAATAGCGAAAAATATAAATTTATGTTAATATGGCGAATAAAAGTTTTTACCATCATTCCGCTAAAAATGCATCTAAAATATTTATAAAATAAATCAACATAAAGAAAAAGATTGAAATTCATATAATCCAATATTTATAGAATATTCTTATTCTTAACAATAGGGAGCAAATAAGGATGTAAATAATAGGAAATACAAAGTAAAATTCCCTATTGTTATAACTGCATGGAAAATATAAACTTCTTTAAATACCAAAAAGATAATTTTCCATTTTTTGTAAAACATTTCATTAAAATATCAATCTTTTCTTTTTTCAAACATTTTCAGCTTTTAGACAAATATATTATACCTTTTTGCTTAAAGAAAAATTTTCATCTAAGAGATAATAATGGTTTGTTTATAGAAATTAAAAGTAATTACTTGCTCATTACAAATTTCAAATATATTTATCATAGCTTCTTTTATAAATAAATTTTGAATCAAGATTAAGATTTTGAGATTTTTATAGAACAGAAGCAAAAGAAACCCTTTTATTTAATTCAGTATTAAATAAGTCTTGGTAAATAAATTGAGAAACAAGTAAATAATAATAACAATGAATTAAAAAAAAACGTCCTCATCGAGTGATTAGTATTTCATCCAGCTAACTTCACTTAAATTTAAACTACTAAATACTATTTCATGAATACACATTTAACTATGTATTTTTAACCCATTCAGTTAATAAATTATTCAGAGATTCACTGTATCGAAATAGCCAGTTTTCAGTAATAAATATGTGTAAAATAAAAAATTCAGAATTTTCTATTTATAAGGCTAAGATTGAAGTTGGAACATATTGCTTCTCCGTAAATAATATTTAGTCAGTTAAAAATATTTTTTAAGCTACTTTCGGTCAATTTCAAAAGCATGAATTAGTACGCACATTTTTATAATTTGTTTACTTCTTTCCTCATATTTTTCTTACTTATTGGATTTTCTAAACAAAAATGTATTCACATCTTTTTAAATAATTTATATTTATTATTTATTTTTATATAATCCTGAAACAAAAACATTCAAATGATATAAAAAGAAAGTTTATTACGAATTAGAGTTAATCAGATCAAAAATTTTGATCTTCCTAAGTATTTTGTTTTGTAAATCTCAACGAAATAATACAACACAATTAAAATAATTCATAGTGATAAATTTTCATAAGGAGATGTATATTAAAGACAATTTTTATTAATCTAAAAACATTCAAGTCCATATAACTAGAAAAATAAACATAATTACTATGTATATATATATATATATATATATATATATATGTATATTAATGCCATATTCTTAACTTCATTAATTTCTACGAAAAACAATTTTTTAGATCAATTTTTATATTTATTTTTTATTAAGGAATGCTTATAGGGCTTAAAAATATATCAACATTTAACCATTTGGATAGTAGAAAAGCGTATGCTTGAAAAAAAAATTAAATACAAACTTTTGAAAAATTAATTTTTATACATCATACTCTTGTCTTAAATAAGGCTAAAGTTGTTTTTATAAAACGCATTTCTCTCTCTCACAACAACTTTTCTATATATGAAGACAGAAATTTTCTTAAAAGAACAAAGTCTCTTAAATCCTATTAATAACAATTATTTTTTTACTTTACTTCCTTTATTAGATAATTTAATTTGAACTAGTGTGTGTTTATAAAATAACCTCATGCATGGTTATTATTTAAAAAAACAAAAGATATTGATCATCAATGAAATCAAGCAAGCCCGAATTTTTCTCTTATAAATAACAATGAGGAATTCAAAAGGATGAAGTTTCTATTTTTCTTGTAGTAATATTTTAAATTACTTTTCAAATCTTCATCAAGATGTCCTATTGATAATTATTCTATTTCGTTTCTTAAACTGGTTCTACCTTTAGATATCTTTCTCAGATATTCCATGATACTTTTAAATAAACACTTAAAACATCTCAAGTAAAATATATATTCTTTTCATTTTTTAAATATTAATCATTCATTTCTGATTTAAAAACAGAAAGAAGAGTAGGAATATCGTTTAAAATAAAACCAAAATGCATCATATATAAACATTTAAGAATTAAATATTCCAGCGTCTAGTTATAATTATTTCATACTCACTTAACATTTCCTATGTTAAAAGAATAATGTTTCATACACCAGCCGTTAAATCATAGCTAATAATTTGGATCATGTAGCTAATGGTTCTTAAAAAATCATAACGACTGCATGAAAAAAATGAACCAATTTAATGGAAATGAACTAAATACAGTTCACATGAAAAGAGAACAGCTTAAAAAACTTTGTAAAATTTAAAAAAGTTTCTTTAACTATGATATCTTGTATGACTATAATTTATCATAAAAATATTTTTTTTTCACGAGCAAAAATAATAGTTTTTATTAAATATTGCATTTATTACTTAAAAAGTAAGAAATAGAACGAATTTAAGTACATATATATATAAAAAAAATATTACTTATTTAAATTAAAATTTTTATGAACTATACACGTTAAATTACAATTAAAATCTTTTTTTAATAAAGAATTATATTTTTGATCAATATGTACACAAATATTAAAAAAAATAGCAATTTACACAATACAAAGTATAATTGTTCACACAATAAGAAATAACGCAAATGAAACAGATGTTTAAAGCAAAAATTAAAAGAATAAAAAGATACAAATTGCATTATGAAACAAAATCATTTTACTAACATACAGCAGAACAAAAATCCAACAGGATAAAACAAAAACAAAAATACATAAAGAAAGAGATGATTCTTATATAAAAATACATTTTTTATATAAGAAACAAAATAAACTTTCATTTAAAATAAAAACAACAGAAATATAGGAACAAAATAATGAAAAAAAAGCAAATATTTTAATGGGATAAAACAAATTCTCTACAGTGAACACACTGTTTCACTTCTAGAGATTAATTATCTCACGAATAAATGTACTAACTGTCGCGTCCAGAAGACGCCTGTTGATTGGAACTGCCGCCTGAACTTCTGTTCGGCTAAAATTCGACAGCAGAATCAAAGAGATGGCCAGAAGAAGGCTCAACAAATGAAACCGGACCATGTCGAGGAAGCTGAGAGTTAGAACTTGGAGCGAGCAGTGGAGACCAGGAGAGTGAAATCTTCGGGAAATTGCAAAGGAATCTGGACTCAGAGTGTGCGGGCTCGTTCACTTGAAGCTTATTAGAGACTTCGGAGATCTGCGCAGAAGAACTTTTCTGAGACTCGAAAGCGAAGGCTCTTTATACCGAGATTTGTTGGTGCTATTGGACGTTCGTGACGTCATTGGCCGAAACCCACGCCCATTGCTTAGATGAACTGGTAAGAAATAATGACGCTTGTTAATTTCTTGTTTTTTGAGGAGGGAGGGGGTTAAAAAAGTAGGAGAGAGGATTAGGATGAGCCATTTTACAACAGAGTTAATTGGGTGTACTATGAAATAAACAATTTTTTTTTTAAAATAAAATTGTTTTTATAGGTGCGTAAATTGAAAGGAAAGTTTTATGTATTTATTTGAAGACCAAAGTTCGCAAGTGACAAGTGTATGGAGGAAAGTGCTTTTTTTACTCTTAACTTGGAATATTAAAAAACTAAATTAATTATCTATCTGGTATTTTATTTTTCGTCTTACATTTTCTACTTAATAAAATTATGTACTATTCTTAAAATTTGGAGCTTGTTCAAATTATAATATAGCGTCAAAAACAGCTTAGTTCCGTTGCTCTAAAAGTTCGAATATACGATGAATATATTTAAGAGAAAGCTCCATTCGCTTTAGGTTCAGGACAATAAGTTTCATATAATCACATTTAGTCTTTTTTAAACTCTTATCTCTTGGATGAAGTAATAAAAAGAAATGCTTGTATGGACTTCAGTAAAATTTTTTATCCTTACATAATGTTATAAATCGGAAAGAAGCTTAAATTTCTTTCACTAAATAAATGAGGGAGAAATACATTTTTTGGGGAAATAAATATATTTAAGTTACACGTTTAGTTCGAACGGCATACTCTTACAATATTAGACATTTGAGCAAATATGCCTCTCTTTCAGTTATAGAGTGAATTATTTAATTTAGCAATTGTTGAATAAATTTTTATATTCCTGACTTGATAAACTTACTACTAACTAATTAACTGACAATACTAATACTAATTAACTATACGAATATAACTAACTATATTAATATGCTGCGATACTAATACTAACTGAATATACTAATTAACTAACTTATAGTAATGATTAATTGTTATCGTTTAGATAAACAGTAAGTTTTATTGCGTTTTTATTACATGGACAGTTGTACAATATACACAATACAACCCTTTGTAATTCATTTAATTTTACTTAACGATTACAGTTTGAAAGAAAATTACGATTCATTTCTTTAATAAATTTCTTTTTTTCCATGAACTTGCTTTAGAAGACTTCTAATTCAATAAAATCACATTAGTATAACCGCGTGTAAAAATTAATCAACATAAAATATAAAAAGTGCGTTAAATTCAGTTTTCCTTACATTTTGCAAACAATAAATTTTGAGGTATTTAAAAAATTTTTGCATAGAAGTATTATAATTATTCTTTCACAATTCTTGACAAATATATTAATTTATTTAAGGATGTTTCACGTGTTTAATTTATAAAACGGCTTTAATGCAGAATTCAAAAAATATTTTTATTATTCAGAAAGCTTACACACACACACAGTTGAACAACATTTGGTGTAATAAAAAACAGTTAAACACATTCCCTGCTTGTTAAGTTGTATTTTGTACATGATAAACAGAGCTTCAAGCTCTTATTTTTGGTGTCATAATTTTCCACTCTTCTTTCTTTCTTCTATAAAAGCATGGACTTGAATACGACGCACACAAATCTTTATTTCGTGAAAATGAGAATTATCGACGTACATGAACTATTCCTAAAAAGTTTATAACTACCGGAATAAAAAATTACTCTTACTTTGAAGAACGTATTGTGAGCTCAGTGTTAAAATTTCTTAATCATAATATCAGAATGAAACCGTAATACACTTCAACAAGAACTTCTCCAACATCAAGTGGACACAGTCGTGTGTGATTATGATTTCAACTCGTGACGGGAGCTGTTTCTGTTGGGGGTCTTGAATTCGAATCCTGCAAAAAAACTCTCTTTGAAGACAATCTCGTTCTTCGTTTCAATTTTAGGTTCTTTTCAGCTTATAATGAACCACAATAAAACAAAAGCAAACATTTAATCAAAAAATGAAATCTAATGAAAAGAAAATAAATACCAAAATATCCTCCCAATTATAATGCTGAGAGATTATTATAAATAAAAATAAACACAGCAAGTTAAAAGATCTATTCAAAAAGTTAAAACTCAAAGCACAATTTTTTTTACTAATACACAAAAATTTTCTGGCCTAGGGGTTGCATATATTGTCCATGAAAATTTTGGCTTAAGAGAAAAATTATATTCAATAGATTTTCCAGAGCAAAAAATGTGTTATATATTTTGATTGAAAAATATATCATAACTTGAAAGTTTTCTAAAATATTTTTGCTAAAACCCAGTTCTGGAAATTATTAAAAAGGCTTAAACAATGAAATATTAGATCTTTCCACATTTGAGCCCTCTCTGCTCTGGAAAAAACAAATATCCACTTCAAAGAAAAGCAGAAAATATAAAAAAAAAAGAAAGAAAGAAAGGAAAAAAAATCAATCATGTTATCAGATGGGAATTATAGTTCAGCCACTTGGAAAAAGAATCAAATTTTCTTCTCAAGACTGTGTAACGAATCAATCATGGAAAGGAGTTTTGAACTCACGATTGCCTAACGCAGGATAAAAATAGAATACGTGGAAAAATCAAAATAATGAAATATGCAAACACACTTATTAAAAATTGCTCTAAAGCGTCAATTGTTTTTATAAACCCTTCAACAGCAACCATTATATCAATTTGTCGGCATTGACTTTAAATTACATACCGTACTTTTCGCTTCTGTTATAGAATTCAAATATAGAAATAAAGAAATCAACCAATACTGTGAAAATAAATTATTAAAAAAATATGTTTTTACTGCTTTTATCCTTGTAACGTAAAAATTATGTTGAAAAAGTTCACATTTTTTTGACATCGAAATAATTATTTGTACTGCTGTAATTTTCTTCTCTGAATAAAATTATTTGCTTACTTCACTCTGAGTTAATGCCATAAAAAAGGCTTGATATATTTCCTTAAAGTTTAAAAAAAATTTGGCCAGTACAAAGCATATGTATGTAAAGTATTCAATGGCTTACACAACAATTTTATATAGTTGTGTCTACATTAAAATTAAAAATGATTAAATTATTTTTTTTATTTAAAATTGTTGTTTCCATTTTTAAAAAAAGTTAAGCTAATTCTTATTGTGTAATAATAGGTATGCAAACAGTTTCCTCATTTTAACACTAATATTAATTTCTGTGTAATCCGTTCTTCATTGACTACTTAAAATAGAATAGCATAAAAATTGCAATAATTATGAATTAAGTAGAAACCACGGGAGTGTATAGTAGAAACAAAACAATATTATGTTTTAGGAAGGAATTACTTCCTTTTAAATTCAACTGGATTTTAAAAATATTCCATATACGTCTAAACTAACTTTTCTTAGAAAATAAAATTGTTTTATGGTTATAAAATAATTGATGGAAGGAGTACTTTCGAGAGAGGTTTTTCAAGTAACTTCAACTTTGTATTAAATTTTTAAAAAACTGTTGAAAAAATATTTAATTCTTTTAGAATGGCAAAAAAAAGATTATTTTATTTATTTAAATTTTAAAAAAATATATATTATATATTTAATTTAATAGAACATTTTGTAAGCAATAACTGTTAAATGTTTTCTTAAATGACTTACGAAATATCAATTAAATGTTGATAAAAATTACCCGTTTTCCTTTGATGTTTGCAAAAGTTGGCTTATATCTTTCAAAATATATATATAAAAATAGCACATAAATAGTTATTTTACATAGTTTCTAATTAATTTATATATAAACGAAAATTTAAAAAGTATTCTTTCCGAACTAAATTAATGGTCGAAATAATACATCAAATTATTTAAATAATCTAATAATTAAATAACTAGTAATAGCTAAATTTATAAGTATTCTTAAGAATTATAATTTTTAAAATACAGCTCTCTTTTCCCTTATTCAAAGTATTAAAATTCAACAAGTACTCACCAAAATTACAACATCGATTACGTATTAATATCGATTGTAATTCGTTAGTATCAAAAGAAGCTCGAAATTTACTGAGCACTAATTTATTACTTTTTTAACATTATCTCATTAAAGCTAGTATTTAAACATTATATGATTTTATAATATTTATTTCCCTGTCCAAAGCTATTGCATTGGCATTACTTGCAAATACCTCAAACTCTTTGAATAAAAATAAAACAAAGGATGACTCTCTTAACTTTCCAAAATAGTTGAGATACTTATATATAGATTTTTACTTTAAAATTTTGTAATCTTTAAAAACCTTTAATGAGAAATTTGCATCGGAAATATTTGTATCAATGTTTTATGTTATATGTTTTGATCTATTCGTCTTTTTTAGAGATCTGTTCAATAAAAAATTTTGTGAGAAATAATAAATTCTTGAGAGATTTCAGCTTTTGTTAAATTTTCTAACAGAACTCTATTACATCCAACTCTTTTAACACAAAAAAAATTTAATTAAAAAACACAAAATAAGTAAGTTATGGTTTTCGTAATATTTTTTTTTTCAACTTCAGCTAAAGTATCTTGATCACTTTGTAAGTTTGTTCTTTTAACAGTGGAAATGTAGTTTCCTAAATGTGAGAGAAGTGAAAATATCTTTCAACTTATCCGTTCATTAATTGTTAATAATTCGATAATCATGTGATAATCTACAGTCTAAGCAGTAACATTGTTTTTGTGAGGTCATTCATGCACGGAAGAAACATCTGATCTGGATAAATGATTCCCGTAAGATATTTTGATATCTCCAACATTCTACAGATTCAATTGCTAAAATCATTACATAAGAAAATTACAATTATGTTTATGCTTTTAATCAGAAAAGTCTAGTTATCTTTCTTTTATCGACATCTTAACTAAGTTTGTTAGTCTCCTTTATTTTTACAAAAACCGTAAGATAAAACAATTAAACTTATTCTTAAAATTTAAGAACCTCGATAATTTTTTTCAGAGCATCAGATATAAACTTGAGAAGAAAATAATTCGAAAGAGACCATGCAGAAAGAGAATGAATTATCCCTTGTTGTTTTATGTTTACGAGATTGTTTTTTACAGAAAATATATTTAAGAACATGTGTTCCACACAAAAGCTTCAGAAAAAATGTTCCAAAAATTTCATTTTAAGATATATACGATTCACTGGAGCGTGAAAAATGAAAAAAATTAAATTTTTTTTTCTATTTAAAAAAAAAAAAAAAAAAATACAGAAAAACTGAAATTTAGCGTCAACTGTTCGAATTTAATGCGCACCACTTCAGAGGAATCTAGTGAATTCTTAAACATCTAATAGATGTAAATAAATAAATTCATTATAAAATTTCAATTATTCATTAAAATACTAATATTCTAAATGTTTCGAATATTCTAAATCTATTTCACGATTTTTTGTAGTATTATAATATACTTAAGAAATATCAGCTGCTCTTATGTTTAGTTATAAAGGATCCAAGACATCCTTGACAACTGAACATCCTAATGTCAAGTGCATTTTGACTTCTTCCGGAACAAATATAAAATCCTATATCTGAATAAACACGTTTGAAATTTTTTAAATAAATAGCGAATGGGAGATAAATATATGTCTTCTATTTCACTGTAGAAATTCGTATGAAATTTACCTCAGGAATCCGTAATACATGAATCAGGTTTGTAATGATCCATTATTCATTCAAATTCAAATTCAAATTGTGAAATAATTCAGATTCGAATTTCTCTATTTCTTACTGAATATCTAAATGTAACAAAGGACTGGTTGATTATTTATTCACTTTACACTACGAAGCAACATAAAGGGTATTTGGCGACGGACCTCTATGAGTTATGGTTAAATAACGATGACGACACCTGAACTGGGTCACCACTCTCAATGCAACAAAAGTATTCGATCTATTAGTGTATAGTGTGCAGTTTTTATTACAAAACTCCATTTTAAATCTGTCTTCAACTAATTATATCTAAAAATTAGTTAACAAGAAAAATTTCAGGATCAGCTTAAAAAACAAGGAAGACAGTGTAACTTTTAAGAATACTTATTAAGTATATTTTTATGGGTTAAAGTTAAATAAACAATGAGCAAATATTTAAATTCGACATTTTAGGTCTCTTTATGACTAAGATGCGTTATTTTTACAAGAACTACACGCATTTAATGCTAGGAAATTGTATATGTGATAAAAGTAAGTGTTAATTTTAAATGCATCTTCAACAACAACAACAAAAAAAAACATTTTTTTTTCTAATGTCATAGCTAAACCTTTCTCTTAAAATAGAAAATTTATCATAATTGTTGCCATATTTGTTTTGATTGATTGATTATTAACTTCGCACTGTTTAGCGACACGAGGGCTTTTGGCGACAGACCACGTAATTTTGAACCATTGTCGAGTGACGTGGACGACACCTGAGCTGGCACCCCCCTCCCCTAACTACCACACCACACCAACGGGAGGACGTTTCAGCTCTCGACAGATTTAACGTACATCGCTGCCCTACACGGCGGGTCTTTAGTGGTACTGGACTCGAACTCGTGACAAGGCAAGCCACGGGCCGATACCTATACCACTCGGCTACCGCGGCCACATATTTGTTTTGAAGGGCTTGGATTAAAGTTTTTTTTAAAAAAATTGTATGTATAATTTTCTTAATTAATGTGAGAGTTTGGGAATTTCAAAGAAAATTACAGTAAATTGTGTTATTTCACGATTCAGAGTATTATACATTTGAACACAAAAAAGTTACTTGCTCAAGTTCTTAACACCTTATATATACTTGGTATATAAAACTCCTTCTTCTAAAATATTTAGTTTTTACTGTAATTTCTTTTTCTTTTTGGAAATTTCGCAAATTTTTCAGTTTTACGTCTTTAAAATTACGTTTATTATTATTACTTTTTTTTACTGGAACATGTTGTTTCTCTAGGGTATTTTTGTAAAAAATAATTATTTTAATATTTTTTAATGAAAATATAAAATATTTATATTTTCTTATTTATATACCTTTCAAAAATTTAGTTCAGAGCATACTGCGATACCTTAACTGAAAGGGTTTTCTTAATGGTTTAATCACCTATACTTTGCTAATGTGCACTAATTGGATACTTATTATTATTATTATTATTATTTTTTAGTTTTACTTCTTTACGCAGCTTGGAGATATGCTTGAAAAATCAAGTCTCTAAATAAATAGCATTCTGATTCGACTACGTCATTAATCCTTTAACTTGTCAAATAAAGCTGTTGAAGTTTAAATAATTTAAGCAAGCTTAAGTGTTTTAATTTCTTCTTTAGTGGTTAAGCGTTTTACTTAAAATATCTGTCGTCAATTCATAAAAAAATCCAATTTTTTAAAGCAATAATCCGAGCAAGACTTTTTCTTATAAAAGATTATGTCATGTAATATCATGTTTTTCATTAGTTTTCTTTCTTTTCCTTAACTTACTTCAATTAATAAGGTTAATGATCTTTTATAATAAAGTCATCCAAAAAAAGATGACAAAAATTTCAAACTAATATGCCACGGATTTTACATTTTTAAATTTATTTTTCAAGCTCTTTCAACATAAAAATAGCTTTAACTTCTGTAAAACTTAATATAACTATTTTCAAAAACCATTTATTAGGATTAAGCTTTCTTTCGTAATAAATTCCATATTGGAAATCTGAAATATTAAAAGAAAAATCGAAATTAGTTTATTTTTACTTTGAAATCTGTAAAACCTCTGCAAATCCTTCTAATATATCATTGCAAATAAAATGATTAAAATCAATAACAATATATTGAGTATTAAATTATAATATAAAATAATTTTAATATGAAATATCAAGTTAAATATAAAACATTAAAATAAAATAATAATATTTTAAGCAGAAAATAAAGTGGAGAGTTAAGATTAAACTGTATTTATTAAACATTTTATATATAGTTTTGAATTAATAATCTTCTACTATTGAATATTTCTTATCTATCCTTTATCTGATTTCTCTTATCATTTGGAAAAATGTGCTATTCATATTTATATAGTCCAAAGATTTTGAAATGACATTCAAAAAGTAATGTATAACTTGTGTATGAGCCTCCAGTGTTTTCCCAGAATTGTAGGAAATATATATAAATTTATCCTAAACTTTTATATTTCCTTGAAAAATTATTATTTTTTATCTTTTCTTTTTTTGTTTTTATTTCTTTGAATATATATATATATATATATATATATATATATTTCTGTTGGTTAACAACAAATCATTTTTTTCTAGTAAGTTATGATTAAATACATTCAGTGAAAAATGTTTCATTTTAAAGGTTTCGACTAAGCAATGTTTAAATAATAATCAGTAAGGATTTAGTATTCAAACTAAGCTAAACTTTAAAATACAATTACACATTTTTTCAGAAGATAGCATTTACGGTAATCGTTCAAACCCCACAATATATTCAGTGCAATTTAAAATATAATTCACTCGATAAATAACAGTATTTGTGATGTCTAGATAAATAACGATATTTAGTGTCTTTATTAGTTGTCACACACACATTCAATCACACACACACAGAATTTTTAAAAATATATTTTGTAATAACTTTTGAAACATTTCATCCCTTCAGTGGGTCGATGAATGAGTACAAAGCTTGCTTGGGAACTATACACTGGGGTTTCACGTTAGATTGACCACCTGACCGGAACATCTGCTCATGCACCTCAACGTCCCGGGTCACGAAAACTGAGATGGGCACAGTAGGCCTTGGCCCTCTATGAGCTGTTGCACCCCTTAGTTTATAGACATTTTTTTTTATCAAACGATACACAATAATTTTAGGATTCTGCTATCTGGATTTCAAAAGTCATTTTCTTGTCTTTAACCGTTATGAAATCTGGTCACAAAAAGCTATGATTATTTATTTAATTGTTTTGGAACTTTCAGTGAAAATTCCTGTGCCAAAAAATTGAACAGGATTTTACATTGTCCTGTTAGTCGTTTTTCACCTTTTTTTCGGGAGAGAGGACTTTTTTACCTAATTCTTAAGTGAATATTCGTAAATCTTAGGACAGTATTAATACATGAAAATATACAGACGTTATGATTCAGATTACATAATATTAAATTCAATTTTGATCATTACCTGTGCAATATACATTTTTTAAATCACAAATTATATTTGAACTTTAATTTTAGGCTGAAAAATTTATAAAAATATACCTTAAGAATTTATGTATAAAATACCCGAATGCTCCTTTTTGCACGATTGGATTAAATGATGCAATGACGAATCTATACAAAATAAGAAATTCAAGCATATGAGATAATTTACTTGTATCTCATCAATGAATCAAATATATGATTATCTTATGTCTTCTGTATTTTATTTTAGTGAAAGAACTGGTCAAATCAAGTAAGTATGTTCAGTATAACACCTAGAATTTCGGAGAGCTATTAACTATTAGGGGCATTATTTAAACCTTTCGAAACATAGAGGGGAAGCTTTTAGCCAGTAGGCCTCATTCAACTTCTTAGCCCTTTAAGTTCAATAAATTAGCATTTTTGAAAAGCATATCCTTCTTTTTATTTCTATTCGTTTGCATTTATTTTTGTTTTACAATATTATTGTCGTTAACACCATTATAAAATTTGCATATTTAAAACAAGAAAAATATTTGAGTACTGAGAGATTTTTACAAAATAATTTTCTGAATGTCTCCCTACAAGAATAATTTTTAAAAAGTCAAAACTGTATGAACTGATACTACTTAACACCAAACTACTACATTTCTGATTGCATGCAGAATCAATTTCGGAAATTGATTCAGGATTCAATTCTATAACAAGTAGGAAAGCATTTTAATTTTCTATTTGACTCGAATTATCTGATTTATACGAGCTGAAACCTGTATGTTTTCTTTTTTTAAAGAACATTGCAGTCAGAATTTTTGTTTTAAGAAAAAGAAAAAATTCTAAGACATCTCCTCAAAAATAAAAGAAATAGCAGGATTTGGATCTGATCTGAAGTGAATGTAATTTCGTTACATAAAATGTAATTAAGTACACCCTGCCAACAAGAAATATTTCTGAAATCGACCCTAGTTTCTGAATAGCTCTGATGTAACAACAAAGCACCACTTCGGTACGAAAGCGAGATTCCTTTAAAATACAAACTCCGCATGACAAGTTACCTACATAAATTTCATTTAATGTAGCCGTAGAATGTGGGGAAAACTCCTTTTTCTTTCCAACAAATTCCGTTAAGCTCGCATGTTGAGGGCAACATTGTGCAGGTTGTCCCGTTTATCACAGCTGTAAACCTGTGCTCGTTTATTGGAACGTTTAGACTCCACTTATCTAGTATCCACTTAAAATTCTTGTCTTGAACAATTAATTTCATTTACTTAGCATTTTCATGATGTTCGCGCACAATCTAGACTTTCAGCGTAGTTGAAATCTTAGGTAAATAAAGGAACACCTTATATAATATTAAAAGCGTTGTTTAAAGCCTTTCTTTGTTTTCGCATAGGAAACTCAAGAAATATATATTTTGACTGAGCAATTGCTGAAAAGCTTTTCATGTAAGCATAATTTGTAAAATTATATAGAATTTTGTGAAACCGTTCAAAGTTAAGACATTTATACGAATTGTCCTTCGTTTCAAATTTCCTTCGAAATTTATCTGCATGATTCATAATTCGAAAGATTTGTGTAGTTTGTTTGTATTCTGTAAATTGTAGAGATTATATTCACAGATAGATTCCTGGAAAATTTATCCTTTTTATTAAAGATTTTCCAAAAGAAGTTATTTACTTATTTTCATAACAATATTTTAAAAATGAATGTTGGTTAAAATAATTAATAATTTTTTTAATTTAATATGAAGCATATAATTAGACTCATAATCATGAAATTACTTTTTAGCCCCCCCCCCCATTAGCATAAAAAAATACGTTAGTGATATTTCTGTTACCTGACTTTGTAAATAATGAAATTTATCTGATATGCAAAAATCTAAAAATAAAATTTTTTGAATAACTTATGATGAAGAAGTTTTCATAGTTTTAAGAGAAACAAAGTCATAAAAAAAATAAAAATTCAAAAAATAAACAAAAACAGAAATAGAAAGACCGTCATTTTAATCATCAGATATTATTCTAATTAGTGAAATACATCTGAAAAAAGTCTTTTAGTGATGAAACTTTTGTTATCAACAAATTTTGAAAAAATAGACAATAAAAGGGTTTTAGGTACTAAAACAAGCACTTTTATAACGTTCCTAGATACTAAACAAGTACGAAGGCATAGCATGAATACATGGTAGAGAGTGATTTAGTTGTACAGTAAATGTATTTGTACTATAGATTGACACACTGTAGAACAGTGGATTTATTTGGTGCCTGTCGATGGTTGTATAACTGCATGCAATCCCCCGAAGCTTCCCGAATGTTTTATTGTTTTTTCGCTGTGCATGATTGTTCTTTTGTTTTATTTCCGTACTGATATTTCCCAAAAAAAAAAGATTTTTTACTCTATTTCTACTCTCAAAATTAAAAAGGAAAGATAAAAATAAATTATTAAATGATTTTACAGTTAGAAGAATTTATAAGCAAATCCCTCTATTAGCGAGAACTTGCTACTCTATGAAGTCGGAAATCCTTAAAATCTGATCTACTGATAATCGAATAGCTAAATTTTGATAAATGAGAAGATCGATATCATTAAACATAAATTTATCTTCAAGAAGGTGGAAATTCCCAGACTTATGATTCTTAAAATTGTGTTGTGTCTTGACACCATATGAAAATATGACTCCTTAATCTTGGACTCGGGTTGTATCATGTCAAAATAAATCAAGTGTCTGATCGCATTGCAATGATAATTTAATGACTGAGATAGCCAAATTGAAACCCCGTTTGAAACAACTCTCAAACATCTTTTTGTTAACAAGATAACTTTCAAAGAAGAGAGGGAAAATAAACTTCCAGAAACGAAACAAATTCTCATTATTATTTTTTTAAATGAGTTTCCGCGTATAGAAGATCCGGATTTATACTTGAAACGAGATATGAGAAGAAAAAGATCGTTTGAATTTAAGAAAGCAATAAATTATTCGATTTTTATGTTTCACTGACATTAAAAGTAAATGTGTAATACAGAATTCTCATTAACCGTGAATAAAAATTTGAGAGAATAAATTAATAGAGGTCTTTAGAAAATAAATTAAAAACTCAATAATATTTTCAGGTTATTTTTCGTTACAGTTCTAAGTAAATAGTTGAAAAACATATTTACAACAAAACCATTAACAAAAAACAGTAGATTTTTTTTACCATCTAGATCCCATTCTGTTAAAATAATCTTTCTATAGTTGCTAATTTAACGATAATGTAAATATACATATACGTTATAATTATTCCTAATGGAGAGGATATTTTTAAAATGAAATTCTCTCTCAACACCCCATAGTGGGCCAAGGCCTACTGTGACCTTGATCGCTGAGGTGTAAGAGCAGATTTTCCGGTCAGGTGGTCAGTCTGACCTGAAAACCCTCAGTGCTTAGTTCCCAAGCAAGCTTGGTACTTATTTATCAACCCACTGAAGGGATGAAAGGCTGAGTCTGTCTTGCCCAACCTTTTTTTGAACCCCGGACCTGTGGCTTGGATTTCTATGAAATTATTTTCTGTAAATAAAATTTAAAGATCTTTACAAGATGCCCCCTGAACTTACTTCAATGATTGTTAGTACAATTATTTTTTAGACAATGCTCAAATATTTTAATTCAATTTGCATTGATAAATCTGTGATGTTTTTTGAATGCTTCAAATTTTGAATATTTACACATTTTTATGAATTTTTTTACCTAATGAAAGTTATGCACAATTAATATTTTTTGAGCAAAATTTTTTTCCCTAATTTAGTATTTTTTACCAAAGAGATTTTTCTTCGAAAAACAAGCGTGCCCCCTTTTTTTATGTCATAAATAATAAGTTAAGTTGATGGAAACCCTTTTTTTACTATGCATAGAAGATGAAAATTGACTTTGATTACATTTTTCCGTTAAGTTAGTTAATGATAAACTTTCGTCAGAAGAATGCTTTTATCTTTTTTGTTCTGGAACACTTACGCTAGATTAAACTAAACATTCTTAAAAATAATTGCAGTAAAAAGACAAAAAAGAAAACTGTAATCACGTGTAATATCCTAACCCAAAATGATAAACATTTCAAAGTATATTATGTTTTGAACGTTCTTAAATTGCGAGATGTTTCAATTTTTATTATTTTTCCAATTGGTTAGTAAAATGTTTAATCATTTGAAACTAGATCTTATATAAAAATCAGATGAAAGCTTATATCAATTCGATAGCTTTTAAGAAATACAGAATTATAACATGGGAAGACTTTAAAATTTAGTATACAAAAGCACTAAAACAAATATTTTTGCAATACATTTCGGCTTTGTAAAGACTTTTTGGAGATGGGAAGCCATTATCGTTATGTTCTAAAAAGTTATTTCTTCTTTAAAAGTGATTTTCAGTCTTAATAGAGCAATCACTTATGATATGATAAAACAAATTTTTAATTCATTTGATTTTTAATGTGTTATTTACAGCTTTTTTTCACTATGAGAACATCTAAGTGGCTAGTAGGCGGTATCAATTATTGCAATAATTGTTCAATAAAAATCGGAACATTTAAAAACAGACACTCATCACCCTTTGGATGCTTTCAAAATCAACATATATATACGTTATTCAGCCAGCGCCGTAGCTATAGTTTGTTTCCTATTAATTATCATTTCAAACTTAGTACACATTACCTTCTGTAGTTTCCTGGTTCTATTTTTTAATTTATATTTTCAAAATTTTAAATATATATTTGAATTTACTTTTTGCTACTTTTTCCATTTTATGTAACATTCATTCAAAGTAGTTTTATTTTTACCATAGCTTACTATTTGATTCTACATGAAAATTTTAGACTAAGGAATTTTCAATCTTGGTTTACATTCTTCACTTTCTTTTCTCCCTCAATTCTGTCTACATTTTTTGCTGAAGAAGAAGGTTAAGACCCTATAAATAGGATGAACTCTATTTCACTTCAATGACAGCTTTAGAAATCATAATAGTTTTCCATTTTTGTTCTTCGACTTTTTCTTTCTGTGTAGGTTTCATATTCTTGGTTCTCTATTTCTGAACATATTTTTGATTTGTAGAATATATAATTTATCCATAATTCCTTTGATTTATTATACATATTGTTACGAATTTTGTGTAAAATAGTGGAAATAATTTGTATTTGGATGTGTAATGCATTTATCTTACTCTAAATTAGATTTAATTTAAGTCAAAATTGTAATATTCACAAGCAAACGCTGTCCCTTGCGCTATAATGGTGATTGAATGGGAACTTGGCGAAATCTTGGCGATAGAGCCAAGTTGGCATCATTTTTGGCGACTCATTTGGCGACTTGGCGATCATGTTGTTGAGCTCGGAACCCTCTGAATTCTTCTAGAAATTAGTAAGGAAATCCACTAATTTCAAGACCTATGACACAAGCGTATTTTTCTCGAATTATCTACGAGGGATATAAATAGAGAAAGAGCTCGCCGAGTCAGTCTGGTTTTGACTAGCGATCATTTAGTATTTCTTTAGTGATTACTTCGGCTATTGAACGAGTGATTGCTTGTGAATAATCTTTTATATACGTGTACTTTAGGCACCGATAATTGTGTCTGAGTGCTGTTGAAGGTGTGAAGACCTTCTGAGATATATTCTGTGAATATTGCTGCTGAATCCTGTATTTCAAGGATTGAATTTTTGAAAATAAATTCTCATCGCTCTTAAAGAACTGTCTTGTTCTTTGCGACTGATTTGCATAAAATCTTCGAACTCTGGATCTACGTAACAATATATATTTGTATGTGTAGAATCACCGTTATATGTTCTTTGAGTCGAAATATAAATTTTTCAGTTCTTGTGAATATTCATGGTTAAGATCTTAAAAGCTTATGACCACAGATAAGGATAATTTCATAACCTTATTACGCTCTGGAAGTTAATCTCTAATTCCTTCCTAAAACTTTTCAGATTTCATTATTCATATACTTCTTTTTAAAAAAAAGCTTTAAAAGGAATAACAAATAAGTTAAAAGATTTTTTTTTTTTCTCTCTTCTTTTTCATTTACCCAAAAAAATTATTCATGGATATCCATGCCACAGTTTTGGTTCCTTTTATTTTGAATCTTTATTTCAATTATATATACAAAAAAGTTAAGAGATATATCTTGGGTTCTCAAACGATATACCTTGAGTTCTGCATATTATTAATTGATATCTTGTAATCAAGAATAATAACTTCGTGATTCATCTTCTAATAAAAAATTCCCCCAATATATACATTTGAATCCCCTTACAATCCTTTGGATCTTAACTACTTTCTAGATTCTTAACTCAACACCGGTATTCAGAATTAAGAGAATCTAGATATTTAGTCAAATTTCCAGAAAAGTAGAGTATAAAAGGTAATATAATTAACCACAAGGGAAAATTCTGGGAATTTAGAGCACAGATGTGTAATTGGGTACACGCCAAGAATATTTTGTAATCATCGTGGTTTCAGAAGCATCGCACACACAAATTACATGATATATTTAATATCAATGTTAATGTAAGACAAGAAAACACTCGGAAGGCAATATTTATATAGAACTAAACTCTTTCGATTTGTCATGATGATAAAAGTACACGTTAATTCCTTAATGTTGGAAAAAGGAATACGCCAATGATTATAATAATAAGAAAAATATATAATCATTCAATATCAACCTTACACGCATTTAAGCCTTTCTAAAAAATGTGAAACCCATAGAAAAAATCCCCATTTCTTAAATTCAATAACGTTGGGTAAATTTTTTTTTTTTTTTTTTTTTTTTTACGAAATTAAAGAAAGAAACAGTTTTTGCGTGGGTGAATAAGAGGAACTGTTCTTCCTTCCATGTTGATTTTAATACATATTTTATGACTCAAAAGATATGTTTAACATTTTAAATAAGTCAAAAACGTGACTTTTAGGTATTACAAGACAGCAATTTTTTGTTGCTTATTGAAGCTTAAAACTTTGGAACTAATGAGAATACATACCATTGAAATCCTTTCGGTCGCAATTTTTTAAACAGTTGGTTTGATTCACATTTTCTTTTCATCGTAAAAATGTATTCTAAACATTTCATTTTCTTTTATCTCCTATTTCATGGAAAAGCATCTTCTAGAAAAGAAAATAAGTGTATCGTAGGCAATTTTTAAAAAGGAAATGTTCATCTCTGTCTTATAGCGTTTTAGAATTATTACCGCCTTATTATTTTTGAACGCATTCCTGTAAATATTTTGTTACTAATATCAATATTCGAACAAGAGAACTTTACAAGTTTGCTTACATATCTTTGATTAATTGAAAAAAAGTGATGACATTTTGAGAAAAAGGAGTAACATCCTGTCTATATGCATGTTTTAAAAATAAATTACAAACTATTTTTAAGACCTTACTAAGATGTCAGAGCAGGTGTAAACGGGAAACTCTACGCCAGTATAACATAGAATATATTCGCATGATATTTTGTTAAATAATTTTTTATACAAATAAAAACGTAAGGAGTGTTTGACATTTTAATTACCTCGAAAGCAAGAGATTTTATTCCGAATATTTATACAATATAAACATTCAACAAAAAGTATCACCTTATGAATGAAAGGAAGTAAGATAATCCTTAATTTATATATATACACACACATACAAATGTACGTGTGTGTGTGTGTGTATGTGTGTGTGTGTGTGTTTTACCTTACTTCTGAAATGACGGCAGCATTTGAATTAATTAGGAGTAAACTGAATTTTTTTTCCTCTAGAATCACAAAATATTAATAAAAACTTTACAATGCTTAATGAAAAATTCATATGATAAAAAAAAAAAGCTGCGGATGCATGTAATGTTTAAAAATTACATAAATAAAAATTTATTTCAAAAGATGTTTAAAGGTAAGGGGTTAGTTATTATTCTCCTTAATTCAAAATTCAAAGATATTGATATCCACCTTGATCATTGAATTATGTGATATAATAACTATGGTAAACTCTCAGGTTTTTAAGCAGAAAACCATAATCTTTCGAGTATATTGACATTTAAACTAAAATAAATTCATAAAAATTCACACAAAATACTATTGCATTTGCATTTCTTTCCAAATTTTTTTTAAAACTTTTAAAAAGTTATTTGAAATGGTTTTTATTTTAAGTGAAATTACTTAATAATCTCGTTTTATTATCATCATTCTCGATTATTATTTTTCTCAAAAACTAAAAAATACATTATCTTACATTATAATTCCATAGTTCATTGGCTTACTTTTTATTATTTCGTATGTATAAATTCAAAGTTCATCTTCTTTTCGAAACTAGCAGATCATAAATAATTGTACTCATATTTCCGCATTTCTCCATACATATCTTTTGATGCTCTCAGCTTGTTCTTTTATAAACTAAAGTGCATGCTGGTGTATTGCCCTTCTTTTACTATTATTGTCATATTTGCTAAATTTCAATTAGGAATTCGTTAAAAAAAAGGACTGCATATTTCAGCAGTCACAAAAATAAACATAGGATAAAGTTTACAAGTCAATGAAGAACGAATACTTACATGACATCCTTACTACTCCTTTTTTAAGACAAAAGTAAAGGTCATTGACAGGTTACTACAATCACGAAAGTGCTGAAAACTTATTTCATTTTTTCTTTTCAAAAGAAATCGACCTTAAAGGCATACGATCTTATAATCAATCACCATCAATCAGGATTCTTCTAACATACCAAGATTGTTTTCCGGGAAAGAGCTATATATATATATTTCCCTCCACGTCAGCGGGTGAACATTAATTCTCTCTTCCCTCGTTTCTGCTGCTGAGGGGAATATCGGCAACCCCACGTGTTTAGTGGGAGTTAGGACCATTTACAATAAATGTCTTCCACGTACTACATCCTGAGCATGCTATGCGCTCCACTTGAAATTGCGCAGTTTCCTTTGAGAGACACGTTGCTAGTGTCAATTCGTCCACTACCCCACAAGTCATACATGATTGATGAGGTTTGAGGTCATTTTCTTGGGGAATGGAACGGTTTGGGGTACACTAAGGAAAAATGAGGACCTCCACCTACATGAGATTCGTTTATTTTGATAGCTTAATAACGACAATTATGTGTCCGATCAATTACAGTGTTAAGTCTTCCGGAAAGTAAGCGTTTAAGATAAAAAGCTGTCAACAAATTTCCTTCGGTTGATGTCTGAGAGGTCGTTGAACTCTATTTCATTAAAAGCGCTTAGAAAAATATTGTTTAGTTTTTAAGAAAGAAATACAGCATCTTATATATATATAACAATGACAAGATTCCAAATATATTTAAAAATATTTCTATAAACTTAAAACTTTAAACTGAAGAAGTAATAAATCCATCTGTAGTAATATGGCTTGAATATTATTAAAAAGTTTGAATAATTATTCTGAGAATAAGACAGGGTTATATATATATATAGCTTCAGCTATTATAATTTGATTTTTGGTATTCATATATTGTGTATTTATTTATTCAATATTATAGACCAAGGGTGTCGAACTCAAAGGTTGACTTGGGCCAAATAAAAAAGATTTAACTTAAGGTGGGCCGCAAAAAAATCAAAAATTCATAGAAACGTAGGTTTATTTCGAATATTATATTATAATAAACGTATATAAAAGAACAAGAAAAATTTAATATGTACGTCCTGACACTTAGCATCTCTTCTCTGCTACTATATTTCCTATTTCGAGAGAAATTTTGATGTTTTATTACATATTATTGTATACCAATATATTCACCATGCCGTAAAAGTGCTTGTTGCGTGTCATAAGTTTGACACCCCTGAGGCAGACTATTTTAAATTAGTAAGGTCAGAGGACGTGGCAATCACCGATGTAATTGTTAAGTTTATTATGTAAAGAAAAAGTTATATTCTTTGGAAGCGAATAGACATGTAAGAGCACTGCTCAAAAAGTATAAGAAAAGTATTTGTAAATAAATGTTTTCATATCTAATCTACATACGTTCTCTTCCTTTTCCAAGAAAAACATTATCACGTACAGCCGCTGTGAGCACTTATCAAAAGTCGTGTTTGGATGTTGAAACTACTGATCTCCAATCAGCCTTCTGCCAGCCACGACACGTGAACTCCAGTGGAGAGTTGAGAGTGCTATGCATTGTTCGCTATGACGCCGCCATAGTTATAACGATTGATATCATCAACAGTCACAACAGTAACGACTAGGTGGTGTATCTCAACACACAGTGCAGCCCACACTTCTGTTTAAAGGCTTACGCAGCCAGTGCCTGAATCGTATCCCTACGCTGACAGCACATTATAGCCAGCATATCTTGCAGGGGGCCATGGAGCATTGGCATTAGACCATAAAAGAATAGAATACATTCGTCTGCTCGTACGAAATGCCTGTTTCCAACGTAAATCTTGGCACCTGAATGCACATTTGGCTGGATACAAGGCAGTGGTATTATGGTATAGGCGATGTTATAATATGCACATTAGGACTTATCACCCCCCTAAAATAATCCCTGACATCTGTGCGCAATGAAAACATCGTCGTATACCAAGTGCAGTTCTTCATAATAAGTGTTCCTTGTATGGTATTTACCAACAGGATAATAAAGACAGAATCATCAGTAAGTGATTCGAGGAACACTAATGAGTTTCATGTCACGCCTTGGACTCTGAATTCACCTTACCTGAATTCAATCAAACGTTTACGGTTACTTCTGGAAAACCAAACTCGTGCGCCAATCTACTACCTCGCAAAGTATGGATATTGCTAGTTCAGTTGGTGAGTGCCTGGTACCCAGGGGCGTAGCTACCGCCATATCACCCGTATCAATGACACGGAACCCCAAGCTACATGGATCCCAACTTGTGTAATTACAGTCCCACTAATA